>JABUQX010006969.1:17500-43392 GCA_015478945.1 Trachelipus rathkii
AATAAAATAATTTTATTTTCCCTTCAATATTTTCTGTCTTGGGAATATCTCTGTTGTATGGGAACCAGAAATTATCGTGTGAAATAATATACTGTTGCCATGACTTGAACTTACTCTTATATGCTTAGAACGTATATTATTAAATGAAGTAAGCAAATCAAATGTCAATCGGTTTGTTGGTTGGTTTCGCTTTGTGGCACGATATTGTTTCTTCAACATCAGATTTAAGCATCGATATTTATAAAGGTAAAATTTGCATCTTATGTGTATTGATGGGAATTTGAAGGTAGAGTACCACCATGTACGATCTTTCATGACCATTTCTTAATGTATTGAAGTTTTTAAAAATAAATGCGTGGTAATGATTTTTAAAATTAAATACAATTGAGATGTGGTTGCTTGTTGTAGCTTTAGAAAAGCAAAAATATTGAATTTGCTTGGAATTGGTATACATGGTTAATATTTTTCGGTAGTTTTATCATTGAATTTGCGTAGTATGTTCTGGGTGCTGGAGTGGGAAAAAACTTGTTAGACCCATATGGTTTCTTACTCTCCCTGATTTTCTTGTGTTATTATGCAAATAATATATATAATATATATATATATATATATATATAAAACATAGAGTGGGATATCTAGGATGCTTATGAGAAAGATGCTAGAAAAAGCATATATATATATATATATATATATATTACTCTCCCTGATTTTCTTGTGTTATTATGCAAGTAAAATATCTAATATATATATAGACCTTCAAAAGCAGCACAATTTTTGAGTAACGGTACACTAAAACTTTGTTAAAGGTAATTAAATTTTGCTGTAGTGTTGTGTCTATAATCACGTAAGCAACATAGAAATTATGGTTACAAAAAATGATTTTCATATTGATAAAACATTGACGATATTTTAAGTTCACTGTTAGGTACATTGTTACTTCTTTTTATGTGGACCAAAATTTTCCTTAGGTAAATATTTTGTGATATTTAATATTATTTATCTATTCTACATTGTAAGAATTTAACAAAACATTAACACCAAAATACGAACTGTGGAGAAAGCAAAGATTTTCTGGAAGTTTCATCAGATCCTGGAGGGTAGTATTGAGGGTTATTGAGGAAAGTAGTACCAAAAGATTATGGTAGTACTGAGGACAGAATTGAGTTTTCTAGTTCCACTGTGAAACGTTTTATGACTTTTCTGTTGAAACTGAAAAGACAAAATGTATTATACAAATTCTAATGAAATACAGAACACCAAATTTCTTCAAGAAAAATAAATAAATAAATAAAACAAATGAATAAATAATAATAGGAAAGTAGACATCGCACTCCGAATTTGAACAATTGACCTTCCTACAGTGTCAAATTAATCGAACGCAAAGCTGCTGTTCGGACTTGAGCATAACGTATAAAAATGTTATTACCGATTTCCGAGTTAAATTTTTACTTTCATATTCATTTATTTTTAGTTAAATAAAGTTGATGATGAAATGCATGTCACACGAACATATATCTACGGAGTGTTCCACCTCCTTCCCAACCACCCATCCATGTTCCATGTGTGGTGACCGGGTGATGAAATATTTTATCATTCACCCCACCAACACCCATGGATCCTTGATTCAATACCTGGAGAGAATAACTCTTTAGACAAGTTTCGACCTTATAGTTATATATATATATATATATATATATATATATATATATATATATATATATATATATATATATATATAGTATATATATATATATATATATATATATATATATATATATATATTATATATATATATATATATATATAAATATATATATATATATATATATATATATATATAGTAATAATAAACTTCATTTTTGGTGTAATGTAAAGCAGGCTTGCAATTTTTAACATTTACATCTTCAATGTAATTTTTAATAAACATAGTCAACATAATATATAATAGGCCTACATTTTTTTTGCATAAACATAGTCAATATAATTTATAATAGGTCTACATTTTTTTACATAAACATAGTCAATATAATTTTTATAATAGGCCTACATTTTTTTACATAAACAGTCAATATAATTTATAATAGGCCTACATTTTTTTACATAACCAGCAAAAATTTCTTCAATTCCATTCTCATATCTCAAAAACTACAATAGCTACAGGGAAAAGGAAACATTGCTGGAATGCTGGTCCAATTTTAGTGCGGAAAATGTAAAAAAAAAAAAAAAAAAGAAAAACTCAAAAAACTACAATAGCTACAGTGAAAAGGAATACATTTTTATAAACATGGTAAAATTTTAAATAGGAAAATGTAAAAAAAATAAAAATAAAAAATTATTGTTAATAATTATGGTAATAAGGATTAGAGAGCCTATTTGAGACCCCTTATTGGTTACTCGTTAAAATAAATAGACTTTCTATTAAATTTTGCTTTTTTTTTTTTACTAAGAACCCAAGGGTATACCGCACACCGACAGTCGTCTTCTCGATCTTCCGGAACTACGGGTAGGACTACTTCTGGGAGGGTCTCCAGCCTGCTCTTTGGTATTTGCGTCGCGGGGGTTCCTCCGACCCTCCCCTGCTGGAAAACGTCCCCCTGTGTTCCCCGTCGGCTCGAGCCCCTACATTGCCGTAATACCTTTACAAATAATATATATATATATATATATATATATATAGTATAGTTAGTATATATATATATATATATATATATATATATATATATTATATATATATATATATATATATATATATTATGTCCCTGCTCCTAAAAAAAAATAGCTAATATTTATTTCATTTATTTATTATTATTATTTTTTTTTACATTTTCCTAACTAAAATTTTACAAGGATTCCAAAAATGTATTCCTTTTCGCTGTAGCTATTGTAGTTTTGAGATTTTTTTTTTTTTTTTTTTTTTTTTTTTTATATACATTTTCCGTAATTTAAAAAATTTGACTAGCATTCCAGCAATGTATTCTTTTTTCCTGTAGCTATTGTAGTTTTTTGAGATATCTGATTGAAAAATAATATTTTGCTGTTAATGAAATACATAGTCAATATAATTTATAATCGACCTACATTTTTTTACATCTGTATGGTCGGTATAATCACGTCCGGAGCAATGTAATCACTTACTGTTCTCCCATTTCAGGATTTCAACCAACGTCATGAAACTGATTCTTTCTGTTCTTCTGGTTGCGGTTCTTACATCGAGGTTGACGAACGCCCTCGATAATGGTTTGGCCCTGACACCCCCGATGGCTTGGCTCACCTGGGAGAGGTTCAGATGCAACACCGACTGCGTTAATGATCCAGACAATTGTATAAGGTAACGTGATAAAAAATTATTATTATTATTATTATTATTATTATTATTATTATTATTATTATTATTATTATTATTATTATTATTATTATTATTATTATTATTATTATTATTATTATTATATCGTAGTGAAGACCTCTTTAAGAAAATGGCGGACATATTAGCTAGCGAAGGATATGCCCAAATAGGGTACGACACAATTATTATGGACGATTGTTGGTTGTCTCACGATCGCGACGCTGACGGTAAACTGCAACCTGACCCGGATCGATTCCCGTCGGGAATTAAAGGACTAGCAGATTATGTAAGTCTTTTCCATATATATATATAATATAATATAGATATTGGAATTCATTGGGTCAAAAAAAATATATATTCCCGAAAATATTTATTAATATATATATATATAATATATATATATTATATATATATATATTATATATATATTATATATAATATATATATTTGGTGTATTAGTTGGGTGGAATTCAGTGGTGTCAAATCCCTGTGATTTACTTTATATCTAACCTCTGTTATGTACTGTGTACTCTCATGTAAAGCAAACTGTAAAATAGCATATAAAATTATCATCAGGTAAAATTTTAGTGTTTTAAGCCATATGTTACACTCAGGTTTTACGCATAAGATTATTTGTGGAGATTATAGATGGCATCTAACTTACTGTGATCTTTAGTTTTTAATATTCCATTTGAAAGATGTCGAAAATTTCCGTTCTGTTGAAAATTGGCGTGTACGAGTTTTGGGACATTGAGTTGATATAAGGTGTGATTGTACTAGAAATTTATTTGATTGATTTAGTAAAACTATCCTCAAATTTCGTATTTATAACGATTAATTATCTAACTAATTATGTTTATTTTCTTTACAAAATCATATTTTTTTCCACACGTGCTGTATGAATAGGTGCCGTCAGTAAACGAATTGCCAATTCATAAATTTGAGATTTATCGCTCATTATTTTTTTATTATTATTTTTTTCTGTTGGATTGAAGTTAATGTTTTACCAAATGTTAAACATAGATATGCATATTAATCGCAATTTATTCGTTTTTATTAGAGAGAGAAAAAAAAAACTAAGTATTATAAAATACCCTCTCAGAAGCTATCATATGAACTTGGAAAAAGTTTAATAGTTAATGTGTCTTAAGACAGAATTATATAAATATATATTATATATATATATATATTTATATATTATATATATAGATATAATATAATTATAGGATATATGATATATATATATATAATATATATTATTATTTATTATATATATATATATATATAGTATAGTATATATATTATATATATACTATATATAATATAATATATATATATCCGACAGTATGAGAAAGTAATGCAAGAAAATGTATCTCGCTCTCTCTCGTCTCTCTTCGTCTCTTCGCTCGGTCTCTCTGCTCTTCCGTCTTCTCTCTCTCCTCTCTTCTCTTTCTGTTTGCTGTTTGATAAGTCTCCAGTGAATTGTCACATGTTAAGGGCAGGTACATGGGGAGTAGTTGAGTACTGATATATATATACATTGATATATATATAATGGGGACTACTAGTACGTAGTACTAGTTATATATAGGTGATTTATTACGTATCTACTATATAGTATGAGTATACGTTATTATATTATATACGGAGATGTATATATAGTGGTCGATCTCGCTACAGTATTCCGGCCTAGATCATAGCTACGTGCTGACTACTAGTATACTATCACTATGATAATCTTCATCAGATATATCCGAACCTAGGTAGTATTACTAGAGTATATATATCAATAGTATTATAGGTGGATCATAGCATGTACTAGTATTTAATAATAGTATATCAGGGCGAATCATGCCACCTACTAATATATATATATCTATACATAATATATAATATATATATAATATAGTTAACTATATATATTTATACTAGTATATATATATATTATATAGTATAATCCTATATATATATATACTAATATACTATGTATATAATATATTATAACTATAATATATTATTAATATATAATTATATATATAATATATAATATAATATTTTATATATATGTATACTTGGCGCATCACTCAACATACACAACAATCAGCACCCTCTCACAGGGAGAAACAGAGAAGGAACACAAAGAGCACACTAATCTGATCGTGAATTAACAGACTGATCTGGATTTTCTGGCTAATATGAAAATTGAGAAAAAATTGGGAGTGGGAAAGATACATTTATGTATTCCTTTTAGTCGATTCAGAGAAAGCAATATAGGAAAGTGAAAACGATATGGAAAATGAGGAAAAAGCGATACTACGGAATAGACCGAATGTTAATAGGGTAATAGAAGGAATGCACATAGGGTAATGAAGTCTGTGGAGACGTGCAAATGGGAGTTGGTGAATGGTTTGAGGTGGAGACCGGAGTTACAAGGCGGTATCTCACTGTTACTTTTTGTATCGTATATGGATAAACTGCTATAAGAAGGCGCTGGAAGAGGGAGGAGTATGGCTATGGGTATATGCTGATGGTATAGCGGATGGTGAACGAGAGTAAAGGGAGACATTGAACAAAGGGTGAGTGACAAATAATGGTCAGGAAGTTGTTACACGAGGATGGAGTGATAAAGATGAACAAAGAGGAAGCATTGAGAGAGTTCTTCCACATGCCTGATGATTTGGAAGCTCCATATTCACGAAGAAGCACACCAGCTCTATCAATGCATGCAAGAACCCTCAGTACTGATTCTAATGAGACAACTTTGACCAAGTTAAGTAAAGGAACTCTTAGAAGTTTTTCATTCATTCGAAAATGTAAACCGATATTGAAGAACAGGCATGTGAGAAGAAAGGTGAAGGTGCTCATTTATACCGCGATGCTGAGAGAGCGACGCTGATGTACGGAGCGAATAAGTGGACTCTGACCACCAAAACCAGAGTAGGGTGGAGGCGGCGGCAGAAATGAAGGTGTTAAGACTGATAGTCGGAGCGGGTAAATTGTCTGGTATAGAGATGTGGAGATTAGGGCGAGGCTGAAGGTGAAGTCTGTTCTGGATGCTGGTGGGGGAAAACAACAGTGAGATTAGTACGAACACTGGTAGAAGAATGAAAGATGAGAGATTAGCTAAGAAGGCTTTAACTATACCGTCCGGCGGATAGAAGACAAGGAAGAGATAGGTAGATGGAGTTGTGGCTAGCTGCAATGAAGAGAGGACGAAACCTTGAACAAGTGGAGGGAAAGAGGAGATGTACCGAGACAGGACGGGCATGGAGGGGCTTCGTAAGTGAGAGGGCACAACCCTAACCTACACGCTTTCGGTGAAGAAACAGGATGATGATATATATTATTGATATATACTATATAGTATATATATATATAATGATATATAATATATATATATAATATATATATAATAATATATAAATTATTATAAATATAATAAGTAAAAATTTCGTAAATATACCATACATACAACATATATATATATATATATATATATATATATATATATATATTATATATATTTATATATATATATATATATAATATATATTAATATATAATTATATATATATATATTATATAATTAATATATATATATAATATATATATATTATATTATAATTATAGAGAAATTGGACAAACCGCACGCATGTAGAGCCAAATCCGGGGGCCATTACTGGACCACACGACTATAGTACTATTTTATATATAGTATATTATTATATATTATATATATATTATTTATAATATATATATTAATATATATTATATATATATATATATATATATATATATATATATATATATATATATATATATATATTATATATTTAGATATATAATATATATGATACTTATAGACAATCTCGATATATTTATTATAATATATTATTATAGATATTATAATTATAAGTAATAAATAATTGAGTTTTACAAGTTAATTATATTTTTCGTTATTAAAATGATGGAACGAATATGATTTTTTTTTTTTTTTAAGTTATTTTACAAGTAAATTATTAAAGACAATTAGTTTTAAATGTGACATTGAAAGTCTGACGGTATCCATGGATTCATTTACTCCTAAATTAAAATAATAAAAAAAATCGGAAAGAACGAAAAGATATAAACTTATCGTTCAAAAATAATATAACTCATAGAAAAAAAACTATAAAAATAATGGAAAAAACAACTACTCTACGTACTTGAAGGGTTAACCATTCCTAACCCCGTCACTAATTTAACCTTCAACACATACTTCAGAAAATACTAAAATTAGTAAAATGTAACTGAGAGTTTATTAAATCTAAAGTTTATTAAAATCATAAAACAAATATTTAAAGGCAAAGAACACATCAACAATAAACAACCAACTAACTATTAAATCACCAAAATACACAAGACCATTTCTAGTTGCTTGGTTTGGGATTCAGCTTGCTTCGCGATTGAATTGAACGTATGGAAAATGTCAATACGTAAAGCAGTCAAACGAAAAAGAAAATGACTTTGCAAGAACCGAGTACTAATCTTTTTTTTTTCCGTATATATACGGAAATGATATCTTTTATTACTACTCGAGTGAACAACTTATAAGACGCTAACCTAAAACCCTAAACTTCACCTAATCCTAACCTAACCTCATAACTTTAATAAACTGTTTTGGCATAGTGAAAACAACTTAATAATTTTAGGTCATCAAGGAGGACAAATATTTTAATGTCCAAAGGGAAACCTGCAAAGAAAATTCTATTTTACTGATCCTATCACCTCGGTTCCATTGGAGAGCGTTAAGTAACATATTGTTCCAAAGAAAATGTCCTTTGCTAATCAATTAAGAAAGAATTTTGGACCCCGCAACGCATAACTCTTCGAAAACATTTCACAGCTCACACCGACCCACACATTTACTCAGCTGTAATTGTGTATGCACAGAACATTTTACTAGTTAATAATACAGGAATACTTAAAAAAGAATGAACAGCAACATTAACAATTACCATAATCAGAAATTCAGTTCAATGACTATAAATTAGGGTATAATATTGAAACTACTGAAGATAAACTATGAACAGATTTTAGGAATAAAAAAAACTAGAAGTATTAGACAAGTAAGTTATTGAAGATAAAAGGTTAAAGAACAGCTATAAATATGGAACAGAAGTAATAGAAAAGATAAGACAACTTGAGATAGATACAGAAGTTATAGAAAGAGATGAGAAAGTAAGATAAAATTGGCGAAGTATAAAAAGACAACTATAAATGTAGATAGCAGTATAGAAGATAGAAGTAAAGACAACTATGAATATAGACAGAAGTATAGAAGATTAGAAGTAAAAAAAACTAAAACTTCCCCTTTTAATACGTTTACCATTAAAGGAATGAAAAATGGACATTCAGTGAAAGTAAACGAACGTGGATTCAGAAACGTAAATACGTAATTTATAGTACCCCCTGGGCGGATGACGTTAAAGGGACTCTCCCGCCACATCTATATATAACTAAAATATGCACAAATATATAAATAATACACATAGCTTAAACTTCGAAAGTATTGGATAGAAGAGGAAATAATCCGGATACCAAAGTCCAAAAGTGCCTGCTGGTCCTGAAATCGCTTCTTTGCATCTAGTTAGAAGATTGTTTAGAATTAATTATTGTTTGCGAACGGGTTGCCCAACGCCATTTGTAAAAAAAAGAAAGTGCGGACCCTCGACAAAAAAAAAAAAAACGACGACCACTTATACCCAAAGAAACAAATTGTGGATGGCACGAAATAAGATGCGTTATAGCGATGTGTGTTGAGGGAAACAACCACAAAAATACCAGTCTGCAACACAAAACACAAAATAGGAATACAGAATTGGCCTAATAAAAAAATGGAGTTAGATAACCACTGAAAACACAAAAGATAAACAGAAAATTTTGAAGTTTTATTGAGTATCAGGACACGAAAACCCATGATCTAATAGCTCATAAGAGATCTAGACAATAAACATAATAATGAAGAACCTGAACAATAAAAATTAAACTAGTCGGCTGAATGTGAAAATAGAAACAAAATGATGCATCCACAGGAAGATTTCGGAATCAGGCGTTTGTCCAGCCAACAAATTGAGAATACTCGGGAATTCGACAGGGAGAAGAATCAGGCACGATCGCTTGAGTCATCGGAAATTACATCAACTCCATGAACCCTGCGGCGACATTCGAATCAGAGAGTAAATAGAATTAACAAAATCAACGCACTGATCCATCAAAAAATAGTTGAAAACCAATAAGGCGAACCCGACACAAAAAATACACACCACAGAAAACCACATCACATTGACGCATCGAGAATCGCAGAAATATACGACATGATCGGTGTTACGGAAGTTCGGAAATATTGAGAAGCAACGGAGAAGAAAACTAAAGAAGGCCGGAAAAATATAATAAGAAAAAATTACAACCAAAAAAAAAAAAAACAATGAGCAAAAAATTCATGCCCTTGGCTTTCTCTTTGCGAAGAAGAAAAAGAAATCTGATACTACGAGACAAAAAAAATAAGTAGTAGGAAACAGGGAGATATTGAGCACGACCTTATATACCCCACCTAAAAGAAAATGACCATATGACACTATAATTGAACACTCAATATATGTACCCCACCATAAAACGGAATTATCGGATCACGCCAGCACAAACGCAACAGCCCCAGCAAAGCGTATTTTTTGAGCCCAAAAATTTTTACCTGGCCTGACCTTTGTTTGACCTTTCTTGACCTTTTGGAAAGCTGACGACTTTTTTTGGAGCCTAATATGACAATTTAACAATAGACCTATTACATATATATAGAGAGCAGCACCTATCTCAGTTATTGAGGAAGCCACAACCTTTACATTTTTTGGCAACACCTAATTATTTTAAAAAAGCAACCGTTCTAGATTTTTCGGCAACCCTAATTTTAGCAAAAACAGTGATCGAAGCAGAAAGGAGTAGTTAAGTGCGCTCAAAACCAGAGTTTGCAGTACAAAAAGCAGACCGTCTTGTACGATGCCCCACCAGCTACAATATCTTAAGCGAGCCCCTAATTCTTTTGCACCATGGGTCATATTCAACCTCATAGAAACACCCAACCACCGGTAAAATATTTTGATCTTCATCTCTAGAAACGTCGGCCTTCCGCCCATCCTCCCTCTTCTTGATGTTTTACCTTGTTTGACATAATTCGACCAACTCTTTTGATTCGTCAATCATACACCCCCACCCTGGCACAGCCCAAAAAGTCACTTATATTAAGATTAGCCCACAGGTAAATTTTCCAATCCCACAATTCAAAGCACTCCTTCCAAGAGAGAAGTCAAAAACTTTTCAGGAAAAAAGACACCTCAACCGCCACACACCCAAATACATTACTAACAACCACAACAAACCACAGACAACAGAAAAACCCACACACACTACTTGAACTCTATCCAACAAATTTTCCCACAGAAAGAAATTTTGCCGCTTGGGTCCAACCACCACTCCTATCTTCAAGCATTCAAACTCGGATATTACTAAAGAAGACAATCAATCACCACCATTTGCAATTAGTCCAGATGTGACAGAATAATTTGCCCACACAGCTCTATTATAATTTTAACATTAACCCGCCATCGGGGTCACAAACCTTTTGCACACCACCCAAAAAACCCAAAACCCCGTAAGCCATCTTATTGGCTATACCCTCATTTGGAACTCCTCCATCCACGACCCGTGAGAGATCCCCAAATTTTGCGCCCCCCCAACCAAAAAACACCCCCAACCGGCTAAAATATAATCTTGACCACGTCAACACCTTTTGTCTTTCAAATCCGAGAGTCAATTTGGCCCAACACAACCACACCACAAACCCCGAAAGCACTAATTATATATATGCGAACCTACCCCTCAAATATAGGATACTTCCAACAGTAACTGGCGGTCATGTTTGGCCGCCCACGCCAAATTTTCGACCAACCCCTTTGGTCTTCCTCATTTGGGTCGAATTATAAATGCCCCCACTCCCGAAATATTTCGACAACTACAGCCCTTTGGTTCGTATCCCATGAGTCAATTTTTGCGGCCCCATCCCGGTACTTTCTTAAAAATGACTCTTCCTTTAGGGGCTTAAGACCCTAATTTTTTGATGTCTCTTACCTTGTTTGACCATAATATTCGGCTTAACCTTTGATGATTTACCATGCGGTCCAACTTTTGGCCACGGTAATTTAGGTCCATCCTTATAGGACTTTTAGCCCTTTTGTTGATAGTCATATAACCTTGGTTGACCATGAATTCATTTCGGCCTTGACCTCCTGAACAAAAATATACCAGAAAAGTCAATTTTGTGGCCCCACGCCAATTTTTTGAACCCACAGATCGTGGAACGCCACCTGATCACATAACGTTCGATAATAACGCTAACTGCTACGCGATGTAACTCCATGAACAACATCCCTTAACGTTTGAAAACACCTACCACACAGTGCGCTATAATAGGGCACACACACCAACAAACACAACAACACCGACAACAACAACAAACAACAGCAACACACACACAAACAATTACACTTATACAGACATTCAATTAAACTATGAAACACTAAAAATAAAAAAAAACATATCACTGCTGAACACCTATACACCCTATTCCCACCATAGACACTTACATTTACACTCATACACTCACGTTACAAAACAACTGACCAAGCCCTATTGGTCAATCTCCATAAGAGAAGTCAATTAAATTGACCCCACCCGGAGAAATAATATATTTTGAGATCCTTTCCTTAGGGAGCTTCAAAAATAGCCCTTTAATATTATGTAGCTAACCTGTTTCGGACCTATGTTATTTCTCGCCTATATGACCCTTTTGCACAAAAAAAATACTACCAAATGGAGCTCAAAATTTTGAACGCCACAGCAAGAGCTTGATAGGCAATAAAAAATACTGAATACCAAACGGCTCCACATATACACAACAACACGCAGATAAGAAGTCCTACTCTCTAGTACGAGTACCATAACCTACACTTGTGTATATAAATGAGTAGTTACTCCGAGAGTAGAACGGGCAACAGACAACAAAAAGCCAAAAGTGATAAGCCAAGCCATAGAAGTCCAAGTGACGCTGCCAATGAGGATGCGACCACAATGTCGGCATGCTGAGCCAAGACTCCGCCAAAAGTGCCAATAGACAACGCACCACGAGCTAATGCCATACGCTCCGCAAGTACGCCACATGAGTAGGCACAGGTGAAAAGACACATTGCCAACATCAGTGCCAAAACTGATGTGGCCAAAGAATTATTTCAAAGCATCTACCATTTATACACGAACAACCTAATCCGCTGAGCCTAGACGCCCCCGACAGCAATAAGGAAGAAATACGATCCAACGCAAGACTAAAGAAATAATCAGTGTCAAGAACCATATGTTAATAAGGGGTGACAAGAGAATTCGTAAATGCATAAAAGTAGTAAGATATTATCATACACAAGCTGCTTAGGCCGACTGAAACAATCGCACTCAGCTATGACGTTAGTCCCTATAACATTCTTCCCTCATAAATAAACACTGTATAACACACACTTCATCTATGACACTTATAACACTATGACACTTAAAGCACTTAACACTCAATCCAAATAAGGAGACACCGTCTACACTAAACCAATATAACACTATACACGGGCAACACCCCCAACAAAACAAAACAGATACACCTAATAAATACACTTACACTACAAACACCACTAAAATTTATATTAAGATTAACTTAACATAACTTATTTAAATATTTAATTAGAAAAATCTTTTGTAAAAATTGTATTGTAAAAGAAGGAAAAAAACCAGAGTGAATACAACCATATTTATATAAACAACTATTATATAGCAACTACTAACTGTTAACGAAATATTTATTTAAAAACAATATACACATAAATTAACATACCTTGAAGAACGTAAAGAATTTATCAGTAAATACAGAATAAAAAGGTGATAAACCATAACACCAAAGAGTAAGAAGATATTAGTATATGCTTTTGTTTATTATACTGCTTTACTGCTTATAACTAATCATCTACTGTTCGTAAAAAGATATATTTACGTGTGTACCAGGATCACACCTTTAATATAACTGCACTTTAACATCACATACATATAATAACAAAATTAAACGCAGTTACATCTACACAGCAGTAACGAATCAGTTAAATCAATAGAGGTTTATCCTAAACCTAGGGGGGATAGGTATGCTTGTTGATATTACTGGCTTTACTGCTCTTCCGTACAAACATACGATTGTGTAATAACTGCTTTACTCTATGTTTATATGATTGTAAACTATATAAGTTACACATTTACTGAAGACTTTTATACTCAACAATAGATTCCGACGAATCTAAAACACATTAGCCAGTACCTTCAAAAAGCAGATAAATAATCCCATTAGTAAAATCAATAGAGGAGAAAAAAAAAAGTGAAAACCATAAAACAAAAAGGGGGAATTTAAAGTCAATGATGCTTGTTTGTACTTTTTGCTTTATACTTTAACTAGGGATTAATATTTTGAACAATGCTAAATATAGAAAACATTCTCTTGCTTTACTGCTTTAACTTTCTATTAGCAACTGATATATATCATGCTCTTATAACTTTCTGGCTTTATGTTTTACTTTCTGCTTTACTGCTTTAACTCCATATATTATAATGTATAAAAATTAATGTTTTAATTTCGTTTTAATGCAGCATTCCAAAGTTATTTCATTTTATATCTATGTATTATCTTATTTATTTTTATATTATATTTAATAATTTTTATTAGTTATTTATTTCATACTTCAGTCGTTATTTTACTTTCAGTGGCCTGATTGTTAGTGGTGATTATGAGACGCCACCACGACGATACACAACACACATCACACACCACACACACACACACACACACACAAACATAGCACGTTACTAGCTATCATACAACCATTCACTATGGACTGAATATAACACTTCTCACTATGGACACTTACAATTTACCCATAGAGACAACTTAACCACTTCTAACTATACAACATGCGGTCACACACAACACACACACACACCACTCTACACCTTATACACACATCACTATCAACATACTTATACACACCTTCACTATGAAACTACTAACTACATTTTAGCCATAGACACTTACATTACACTTACACTCACACCACCACGACTGACTGTTACATCACACAGATTTTACTTTACACTCACAACAACATTGTACAATAACGAAGAGAGAAATTCTGCATTTGACACAAATTAAACTGCACAGATATTACACACACACACACACACTACACATACACGACACCACGCACACCACCGTGTACACATATAAACGTATCTAAATTTTATTAAAAACTATTTATGTGTTGTAACCTGAGGAACCACGTAGCATCTCTACGCTAATGAACTCACTATTCAATATAACTAAAACTTATTATCAATTCTCCTGTTAGCTTACGAAAATTAGTTCCATCACTACGACAAACCAAAAATTACTCAGAAAAAAGTCCATGAAGTTTGTTTATTTTAAAATTATGAGAAAACACTTTAATTTTGTATAATAAAACTTTTCACTAAAATTTTATTCTGAACTTTTAATTAAAAACATATTTTACTTTAGGCCTCTAAAGCGAATATAATCAGGGTAAAATCAGTAAGGAACAGCCCCTAGCACACCCTCTAGCATCAAGCGCTACTGCCACGTTTGTTCATACTTATGACGTTACTGCTTTACATTCATCTTTAGCAATGTAAATAAGTATAAAATAACAAAATAAGTTCTTCTCTTGCTAACATAACATGTATAACTAATTACTTAAAATCATTCTTAAGTTTTTATTTTAAAAAATAACAAAATATCACTTACATTATATTATTCACTCGATGGTAACTGAGAGAATTATTTTCAAAAGATTTTTTAAATGTAATTCGAGTGTAATTCAGATAATATAAAGTGAGTCAATCATCATAATACAGTAAATGGAATATCCATTATGATATTAACGAAAATCTCACAATAAGACAATCCATCTACAGGGAGAGAAGGGACACAAACAGACACGAAACATACCGGTATCACAAAATACTAATCAAGAAACAACAGTAAACAACAAAAACTATACCCTCACACTACTCTGTTTACAAACGCAGACCTCGACACCACGCGAACCATCCAAAAACGGACCGAACAAGAAAACCAGCTGCTGTCATCGAAAAAGTATAAACCACTAATTAAGCTCAACGGTCACTGAAATGCTTAAGGACGTAATCCTCTCCATACAGTTGATATAACCGCGGCAGATTAAAACGGGCCTAATTTTCACATTGGCATCTCACAAAAAATATCATATTCATGAGGACACTGCAACTCCTGTTTTCTGTATAAATAAATGGTGCAGAAACCACATGCAAAATCGATAAACGTAGCGTAAATATAAGAGACCAGAATAAACAAAAACAGATTATACAGAGCCTAAGCAATATTACCGGAACTAAAAGACAACACCTTCTTGGACTAAAAAAGTACAAGAGCATATTGAAAATCTCAACTACCATCTCAACTCAAAAAAGGGCTCAAAATTGTAATTCCGACGTTAATAGGACCAAAGAATATCATCTCATATTATTTCACTCGTATCTTATGTCATAAAAAACAAAACAATTTCAAGCGAAACATGAAAAACAATAAAGCTAGAAAGAAAAAAAAATACAACCCAGGAAAAAAGACTGGCACCACTTTCAAAAGCAGGAAAAATAAAGGAAATGTATTATCCATTACATTGGTGAGATTGGATCGGGGTAAATCACTATATCTCTATAATGACCTCGTATGTGAAAGATTTGGATCCGTAGCAGAATAGATATTTTAATCGTCTTATATGAAATATAAAAACATTTGATCTTATTATTTTAAACTTGTATATATATATAGCTGGAAGTTGTGTAAAAAAACATTTATTAATCTTTTAGGGACCCAACATCATTTATAAAAATCATACGTCATATAGATTTAATGACTTGATACAGACGAGATGAGTCACAAGCGTTATCTGATGTAACTCTAATTTAAGGAAAGGTATTTCATATACATAAAGCTTATAAATATTACAACTATGCTTTCACCAATAATTACGAAGAAGATAAATAAAAATAACAGATACAAAGGAAGAGGATAAGAAATTATTAATTACAACCAATAGAAAATAAGAACTCCAAATTAATTAAATTATACTAAGATTCAAAGCTAACCAAACCAGGGACTAACTCACGGCATAATGCCAAAGCTCCACCGCAAAAAAAGAGACAAAGCGAGCCCCCGCAGACCCCGCACCCGCGTTAAGCGACGAAACCCCAGAAAAGAAAGAAAAATCGACCGCGATAAACACGCAAAAAAAAAAAAGCGAAAGCAAGATACAATAAAAAACAAAGAGAGAGAGATAACGGAAAAAAGAAAAGGAAAAACGAAAGCCGCACGATACCCCACGCAACGACGGCGTAAAACCACAGGACCAACGACACGAAAGCGTGCCAAAACCTCGGAACAGCAACACACAAGCAACCAACCCAAAACAGGCAAGAATTACGCAAGAAAAAAAGAAACATGAACATTATCAACGGCAAATTTCCAGCACAGAACACGCTAACGTGCAAAGCCAGCAGGACGCAAAATAAACTATTTCAAGCAAGAAGATCCCAAAACCAAAAGAACACAAGCAAAAAGGCCGACGATAAGCAACGGCCCGCAACTCAAGACAGACAAAATATTTACTCTTCCATACACTCACAGATAGAACCACTCACTGACGAGAATAGGACAAAGCAAAAAACAAAAAAGCCAAAATGACACCCAAACAAAAATGCAGTAAATAAAGTAATATTAAAAACTATCAAATTACACGATATTAAGCTCACTCACAAAACCCACTATAGACAATAAATAGATAATTTAATAATAATATAAATATAAAAAAAACTATCATAAAACATATTAGTAATATCATAAAATAAATAAAATAGATATATAATATAAATATATAATATAAATAATAAATATATATATTAATATATATATATATAATAATCTACTTGTGTGTGCGGGTTAGTAGATAGCTCAAATATCTGTGACGAAAAAAGAAAAAAACAAAAAACTAAAAAAAAACAAGAAAAAAAAAAAATAAAAAAAAGAGTAACGTGAAAGAGATGTCTAATTGTGTAAATGATGGGTATGAAACAGACCCATTCCTGAATAGACGAAAAAAATAAAGAAAAAGAAGAGAAAAAAAAAAACAAAAAATGGAGAACAAACAAAAATACTGACCATAGAGAACATAAGAAGACCATAATAGCTAGTATAGTTGCTGAATAGAAATGTCAACAGTGTATATGATGAGATCATATCCGGACTAAGTGTATAACTACCCATAGTTATAAGCGACGAAAAAAGACCAAGCAAAAAAAAGGAACAATCTCTCAAATATAGGTCGGTATCAAAAGAATGAAGAAGTCAGAATGGTATGAAGGAAGAGTACACATCAAATCCATCAGAGCACTAATAAAAAAGATGAAAACAGGGTATCCAAAGAACTCTCACAAAAAGATACAACAACTCAGCTTAAAAGTTGAAACCCGAGGCAAAACGAAAAAAGCATACCAAGAACGACAACTCTTCACGAAAAAAAGATGGCACGGAAAAGCATCAAAAGCTGCACGGTATTCAATACCGCAAGTGTGAAAAGAATACAAAAGCGATGACGCGCCAATACACTAAACAACTAGTTAGTGAACGCACGCTCACACAAAGCTGACGACAGATCTACAAGTTTGAGGCTTCAAAATGCGGCATAGTCATAAAAGAAAAAGAACACGTGAAATCACAAGAAAAAGGGCAGCAACGAGAAGTTGACACAGGAATGGTTAAATTCCAAGCACGCGACAACACACACAACTACTAGCATGATGCACCGAACACAGTGCACACACACACACACACACAAGAAGAGGAGAGAAAGAAGAAATGATCACGCTCTATTGAAAGAGAAATAGAGTAAAAGAGATAAAAAGAGAGAAGGCCCTGTGTGAGATGAGAAAAGAAAATGAAGAAAGAAAGAAGAGTTAGAACTGTATGGTGTAGATTCTTTAGCGATATCGACGAAGAAGAGGAAGAGAAAAGACAAACCTACCGAGAAAGTATGTGAATGTTGCTGGATGAAGGTAGAAAGGGGATAAAGTGATGAACAGCGCCCGTCCATGGGTCTCCCAAGTGATGTGGTGGTGTGCAGGTCTGGTAAAAGCAACACAACCACAGAGACGGTCAAGTAGTGCCGAACCGTGGAAAGACAGGTGCCGGGGACGGAGAGAGTGGTGTTCTAAGGCAACAGAAATCAGATGGACATACAGACACACAATTGAGCTATGCAAGTCACTAAAACATAACGAGCTACAGGAGGCGAGTATAATAATAAACAATATATAGAAAATGTTTATAGATAAATTATCAAAGCGATTCGCACAAATTTATGATGTTAAGTCTTAGTAGGAACGTGGTACGCCCTGTAACATTAAACTAAGCCGCACTCATTACATATCTCTCGTTGTAGGCCGGCGGACACGCCCGGGAACGGAGACCGCCGAGGCCCAGCCGGTCTGCAGGCGCGGGGTCTCTCGGACATCCCCCGTGTGTGTAGAATTCACTCTGCGCGATATGGGGAGCGGCAACGGCCCTCATTTCACGCGGGGCCAGCGCGCACGTAATAGCACCCCACATGAGAAGTGCTGTCTTTGTGTGTTGTGTGTGTGTTAGTGAAAATAAATAATAAACGAACTCACGTAGAGTTTGTTCATCTCATAGTTTTTATAGAGATCAATAATAAAA
Organism: Trachelipus rathkii; assembly: GCA_015478945.1. Taxonomy (NCBI): domain Eukaryota; kingdom Metazoa; phylum Arthropoda; class Malacostraca; order Isopoda; family Trachelipodidae; genus Trachelipus; species Trachelipus rathkii. The sequence goes on from JABUQX010006969.1 coordinate 36,775, forward strand.
TAAAAATAAAATTTTTTATCTAAATAACTCTACGTACTTTGTAGTATTTCCTAGATCTGACATTCACCACGGTTTCGATACGGGGCTCGTGCTTTCGGTGTCTCCTACAGGCACACATATGCTCTGTCCTGGTTGCCCCGAGACGCGCATGTGTAGCATATTTCTCTCTCAGGACACGAGGCGGTCTTTAAATTTACACTTGTTAATTCATCCGTAAAGGGTAATAACACTCTCTCTCCTAGGAAATACCTTCTCCTTAGCTTGAGAGCCATCTCACTCTTCTTTGCTTTATATGCAGACTCCCTCAAATCACCAATATTTCTACCTTCGCTCTCAACATTTACGCGCAGGAGTCACTGGGCCATAAACAATCGGTGATTGATCTCGGCGGCTCCGCACATAGATGTAAATAAACGAAGCATTACAAATCCACGAGAACGCCTCAATACAAAGCAACTAGAATACGACCGGCAACTCAGCCTCTGCTAGTCATGCTCTCAGCCAACCTCATCTACCCGTATATCTGACCCCCAGTCCAGCATGAGATATACCCCCCTAATATCTCATCACTTCTGGCATCACTCATTCCCCCTGGCAGTCCACTACAAGCTACACCTAGATCACACAAGATAGTGACTATGCACCTAAAGAGCACGAACAACTAGTGAACACATACCATACTCGTAGACTCAATATCTACGACTGTACAACACACTTAGCGCATGCACAGATCTGAGACAGCACATCGACGTTCAGTAACGTATCACCTAATAGCGCCGCGTAGCACGCAAAATCCGATGTAGCACACAGAAACCACCGGAGAATAGCGATATGAGAAGGCAGACTGTACGACGAATCACCCAAAGAAGCAGCCAACAGCCACAGAGACTAGATGAATGACTACGAGTCTACTCACTCCGACAGTCTGAGACAGCGACGAGCGACCACATGCCCGAAAGACAGTGAGTGATCAAGTGCTGTAGAGAGAGGCAGAAGCAATCTGAGAATCAGCCTAAAGATAGCAGCACACGAGTTAGAACAGACGAGAATCGACATAAAAACTGAACACAGCAACAAAATAACATTGAGATGAGCGCCTGCTGTGAGACAGTGCAGGGACAGATCAAATCTACCACAGCAAGACTGCGACACATGTATTACTGTAAGCCATATTGACCGTGCGAGTGTGAAACCCACGGCGGGTTGGCTTCCGTTTGTCAATTGTGGGGAGGAGGGGAGTGAAAGAAAGGAGGGGAAGCCAAAAGAGTATTGCCTAGAGCCTCTGAACCACCCTAAGTGTCTGATATGACTTAATAACTCAACGCGGGCTGAGTAAATTAGACTAATCATCACCGGACAGAGCGGCAAATGTATGGTGTTACAGCTGAATCACACACACAGGAGGTAGAAGTAAGAAAGGGCACGATAGAAAGATATACGCAAAACACCACACGAAGAAACATGGTGGTACCGACGTATGTAGCATCACCTACGTCACTGCAGTGCGAATCTCTTAGAGAACCAAAGAACGTACAATGCATAAATGGAAAGCTACGAAGACTAGTATGAAGTGGAAATATATTGTAATATCATACCATTCTATACTCGTTTCTCACGTCACACTATCTAGAGACACTACTCACTCTTCCTACAAATAGTCAAATATTATATTTATAAACACTACACTCACCCAGAATAACAACTTTAGTTATAAAGTCAATATCTGACCCCACTGTTTTTGGCACCCAATAACTTTTAATAACAAAAATCAGCACTTAAACTTGGTAGCACAGAGCGGCTTATAAACAAAATTAAAAAGCTATTTAAAGATACGATGTCAACATATTAAATTGATTTTAACAATGAGTTTTTGTGTCTAAACAAACGTATGAAATAAGAAATTTTATGAAAATAGCAAAATTGTGACTAACTTCATAAATATAAAGATAAGATATGATAGATATATTATTAAAAGAGACAGAAGAGGATAGTCGAGCGCGACGTGCTTAATTATATCGAAAGAGACAATCTGCTGAAAAAGATATAATGTAAGAAGGGTAAAAGATAGAATTCGTGCAGGTCGAGGCAAAGCCTAAATGCTCAGGCATAGAAAATGACCGTAGAGGAGATAGAGAGTACAACACAAAAAGTGGGGGGAAGCGAAGGCAGCGCAAGCGAGAGAAAGGCACGAGGGAACACGATGCAGGGGAGAGAAGTAAAGCGAGCAAAAGAAATAAGGTTAGAGATGGACAGGAATAACCCCGAGACAATCACAGAGTAAGGGAAAAGAGCGATCATCACGTTTTTGAATCTGTCTTATAAGGGATAACTGATCCGATCCGAGGAATAGTCTCGTATTGGAAAAGGAAAGTTAAACCTCTATTGTATAGAAAAAATAGAAATGAGATGGAGAAACAACACTTGAATAAATGAGTCACTAAAGATAACGGGACATATAAACATATTGACGATAGAACTCGTTAGTTGTGAGAGGATTAAATTACGCCCGTCTAACATAAAAAGGCTTATTCCTAAATTAGGTCCATAAATTTAGCCTAAAACGTAGTTAATTGAAACAGACATTTATACAGAAAAAAGGTAAGTTTTTTGAAAAAATTATATAAGAAATTTTGAAACCTGGAATTAGAGACTATTAAATCGCCCCGGGTATACTAAAAAGATAGGATTGAAATATAAATATCTAAATATGATAGACTACTTTAAAGTAAGTATTTTCAACACATATTTAAGAGAGAGAACCAAAAGACAAAAAAGAAGAAGAGTCCATAGTAATAACGTATATGTGTAATCAAAACCTAAGATAGAGGAAGGATAGAGCAAGAAAGAGAATATAAAAATCTCTGGATAGATATATTACTGACGGAAAATATAGATACAAGAAATCTGTACATAGAGAAAGAATAAAAAGTAAAATTAAATATATAAGATGAAAGCAAAACAAGAAAAGACGAACACCCGCGCACATAATAATTTACAAACTTTGAAAGTATACACATAATTTTAAATATAACACATCCAAAACATGAAGAAAAGTACTATATAAATGAGATAAAACAGAAAAAGAAATAAATTATATTTTTAAATAAAAAAAACTTAACACAGCAAATGATTTTATAAACTAAAAGTACTACTGTTCTTCATGGTCAGCAGAGAGAACTATATTTTATTAATTTTAATACTAATAAGAGAGAAAAAAGAAAAAACTATTACATTTTCATAAGTGAATCAAGATGAGCATCAAGAAAGAGTTAGATAGAAACAAAAGAACGATAGGCAGAGAAAAAATAGCTTACCAAGGCAGGGTGTACTAATTTAACATCTTTACTGATTATATGCTGTTAATATAAATTAAAATATAGTTATTTTAATAAAATTTCATAAAAATTTAGTAAAAGTTATTTTGAAAAACTTGAATAGTATAGTAAAATTTAATAAACAAAAAGTAATTAAAGTTAATAATAGAGAAATTAATTAGTTCAAAAGAGAATAAAATGAACAAATAATTATATTATAGAAGTTTTAAGAACTTTAGAAAATAATTATAGTTAAAAATTTGAAATGAGAGATAGCAATATTAAATTTTATGAGTATATAAAAAAGACATTAATAAAAATGTTTATGTAATAAATACATACGTGTATAATGTAGTAAGTTGAGTTATAAATAGGATGACAAGTTTAATTAGTTATAGATGTATTGTTTATGTATTTGATAGATATATTTATTGTATATAAAATTAGTATTTTTTCAACTTTTTACAATATTTAATAAAAATCTTATTTTTTATATTAATCTTTTATAATAATATATATATTTAATATAAATTAGGGTATAATCTTATTCTTATCTTAGTTTACTTTCAGATTTAATCTTGAAAAATATATAATAAAGATAAATTATAATATTTATTATTAAATAGTTATTGAGAAATAAATATATAGCATCATTATTAATTATCTTTTTCTAACACTCTAAAGATATCAATACAATTCAAAATTAATTTAATTTCATCTCTCTACATACGATACAATAGCAATTCTCTATCAATACGATGCTTACTGAACTTGATCTGCCATTCGAAAAGTAACAAATACAAACGCCGCATAAAATACTCATACGAAACTGTAAACGCGAAACTAACAGCAAGGCAAAACTTGAAGCAAAAAAGCATTCGATCTCTTAAATTTCCTCTTCATTCCTCTATTCTTAATTAAAAAAAAAATAAGAAGATATGAGAATATCAGAAATACAACATGAATCAAGGCCAAATCTGGAAATTTTGAAATAAATTCTAAACAATGTCTCATTAACACATAAACTACTTTTATAATAAAATAAGTTATGAAAAAAAAAAAAATCATATTTAATAAAATTTAGTAAAAAAAAAAAGAAGCAGAAAATAACCAAAATGGAAGAAAATAGTTTGACTATTTCTAAGTATAGGTAGTCTTGCAATGCATGTGCGACCCATCTACGTTTTTCAATTTCAGGGATTATGCAGGTTCTTATTAAATGTTTAAAATGAAGTATCATGATAGGACTCAAAGTATAAAAGTAATTGAAAAAACATTCATTGAGCAGAAAGCACAGATAGTGCTTCTGAAGCTGGTCCTGTGCAATAAAGGTTGATAACTTTGAGACGTAAAAATCACGACATTGAGGAGAGACAAATCAAAAACAAAGAAATATCTCAAGTCTAAGAAGCGGACGTAATCACTACCAAGCAATGACATAACAATAGGTCACCTAGTACATGCAGACAAAAGTGAGTGTAAAGGTAAATGATAGGTCTATGACAAATTAAGTAAGATTCAATAGAATAATTAAATAACGGATGAATGTGTAGATAAAGAATAAAGATCTAGTGAAATGTGTATTAATAAGTAGTAAGTGTGTGATTAGAATGTGATAAGAAGTGATGACCGAAAAAAGATAAGACAGATGATGAGAAAAAAAGTATAAGTACACACACAATGTAAATATGAAAGTGATTCATATAGTAAGAAAAAATGGAGGTAAATGAAGTGATCATCAAAGGATAAATTGTGTGATATAAGTGTCATAATAATGAATTAGTGTATAAGTATGTTAAAGTGAGTATAGTGTAGTGTGTAGTGTGTGTAGATGATGTGTGTGAGATTAGTAAAGTGTGGCATGTGTATGTGTGTTCTAAAATGAAAATACTAATAAGCCATGAAGTAAAATAACACTAGAGATATAATAAAATAAATAGAATAAATAATATAAAAAGTAAATAAAAAATAATAAAAAAAATAAAAAATGTATTAAAATACAAAAATAAAAATTAAAAATAATGCAATCATATATGAATTGAAGCAAAAAAGCAGAAAGTAATAGAAACATAAAGGATAAAGTATAAAAGCACACAGTAAAGACAGAAAAGAAAAAAAATGTAATATGTTTTAAAAAATAAGTACAAGTTTTAACAAAAATAGCTAAGAAGAATAAAAAAAGTTTAAGATAAACAGCACAAGTAATAACATGAGATTTTAAAAGTCACAGATAGAAGCATGTAAAACACAAATAGCATACTAACCCCCTTGTGGCTATGTAACCCACCTCTATTGATTTACGAATTTACTGCTTTAATAGTATGTAATAGTTAAATGAATATTGGTATAAAGCACAAGTAAAAACAAAGAGTATAAAGCAGTTAAAACACATATGATGTATAAGTCTCTAAGTATATAACTATATGAAGTTAAAGCAGTTATAAACAACTCCAAAAACCTATAAAACTATAAAAGCGAGCCACAATAAATAAAATCACCCTACGCTAGTAGAATATAGAAAATCAAAAACTTAATATAAAATATTAACTGAGTATTATGTGAATTAAAGACTAAAATTAGCGTCAATAACAATACTCTATTTATAATTTTGGTATTTTTGGTTGTTAAAGGTAATTTCTTCCCAATGTTAAAATTAAATTTGTCAATATTAGAGAATATTTATTTAACCTTTGTCTCTAAATAATGAACATATTAGAACTGAACCTAAAATTAGGTCATCACTAATTGAAACATATTATCGATTATTAAAAAATTCTTATAAAAGTGTATGTCAAACCCATAATAATAAGAGAAGACTGAGAGGGAAATTAACAAAGGTAAGAACCAAGAATAATATGAAAGAAATAATAAAATAAATAAAGATAATATAAGAATAAAAAAAAAAAATTATAGTACATTATTTACACAGTTAATAGTTAATAGTTAATAAATATGTAGAGTATAAAGAGCAGTAAAACATTATTAAAAGTTAGAAACAAGTTAAAACTTGAGTATAAAGACAGATAAAAACACGAGTTAAAGCATATAAAGCTGGAGTAAAAAAACAAAAGCATATAATCCCTTTGGTGTTAGTTAATCATACAATTTAATTTTGAATTTACTATTAACTATCTACTTAATGGAAAATGATTAATGATTTTAAAAATATTCGAACAAGTTGTAAGTAAATAAAAGGTTAATAATCACGACAATCTGGTTTTTTCTTCTTACATACTAAATTTTAAAGAATTTATAAATTAAAAAGTTATTAAGAGTAATAAAAAATTAAAAGTAGATTTGTAGT
>JABUQX010006970.1:0-5000 GCA_015478945.1 Trachelipus rathkii
GAGGATTAAAACGTACTTTCAGTGGAGATGGAGAAACTGTGTCAGAGTCCGTACTCGTGGAAGTAGTCGATGAGGTGGAATTAGTAGAAGCTGTGCGAACCTATGAAAAGGCAGTCGAGGCTGATGATGAACGAAGACAGAATATCGCCATGCCTTGCAAAAGGGTAAGTAACGTTAAATTATTTTATTTATTTATTATTTATTATAATTATTATTATATATATATTACTATATATATTTACAGCGTAAGGTGGTCGAACCGACCGAGAACGAAATACCCCTTCCTGTACCAGCGAACACTAATGAAATTGATCTTGATATATCTACGGATAATGATGAGGAATATGTACGAGCTGCACTTGAAGCTGTGAGAAAAAGATGAACTTATTTCTTAATCCTCAAGCTACTGATAATAGGATTCGACCTAGAGTAAGTTTCTTAAGCGTTATTATATTCATAGACGTTATTACAATAGATATTCTTATATATATATAATTATATATATATATTATATTATACTATATATATAATATATATAATATATATATATATATTATATATATCATAATATATATATATTATATATATATATATATAATATACTATATATATTATATATATACTTATATTGTTGTTTCATTACAGTGTGATAATGCTCAATGTGTCAACAAAGTCAGAGGTGATCGGAATGCAAATAGTCCTGTTAAGAGAAGGTTGATATCCAAGCTCGAACGTCGTAAGCTTCAACGTAATAATGCTGAACGAGCCAAATCCGAAGCATCATCCAGTGTCGCTGAAGAAGCAGGTGCCGCACAGCTTGGTGGAGGATGTATTTCTACAAACCGAACCAGTACCGAAGGAAATCAAGGAATGGTATGTGTATTTCAATACATGATTTTCCTATATGCCTCTATAGCAATCTACATTTAGTTTTTTATATTTACATACATGTTTTCTCCCGTCTATAGATTACACATAGGAAGCCCAACAGTCCTAATAAGAAGAGGTTAATCTCCAAGCATGAAAGGCGTAGACCTTCGGCGTAGCGCTGATGCCCAAACCGTAACCGGTTCAACAGCGTCCGTGGTGGCAGTAGCTGATACAATCCATTCAGATCGTACAGTCTGTGATTCCTTCAGATGTACTACGCTGCTCACCGCTGGTCGAAAAACAAGGAAAGGTTAAGACCATATTTCAATTCCGGAATACGTATATATTACACCTATAACAATCTACATTTAGCTTAACGTTCTTTTTTCGCCTTTCCCAACAGGAAATCAATCTGAAGTCACTGCCCGTAATCAGCACCCTTAAATACTGATGAATCTACAGATAACAACGTGAAGTTGGCGCCCCACCCCCTTATCTGAAGGCGAATATCCCAAACTTCGGAAACGTCGGTAAGTTTACAAATCTATTATTCTTAATATTACTGAAAAATCTTACTGGAAAATATTGTTATTATTAGTATGTTACCACAGTTGTTTTGAATTTTCATTCTTTTTCCCAAAAAACAGAAACAGAAAGGGCATCCTGGACGGATTGTAGATGATGGGGCTGTTGCGGGTCCTTCACGTGTTGAGGTGTTTCATGACGATGAAGAGGATGAGGTTGATGAACCACCTACGCCTTTCTCGACAGAACTGTTGAAGGTAACACGTGAAGGGTCTACGCGTAATTCAGGGATTATCGATCAACACCGCTTCAGAGTGCGAATCGACACCAGACGGATCTTTAACGGCAATCGTGACATTAATGAGGTGCTAGTAGCTGTCATACACAGTGTGATAGAACAAGTAAGAAGCGTAGTGACATATCGGGAATATACCCCTCAGGGCAGGTTCCCTTTTTACGGCATAGGAATGGAGGCAATTCACATCCGTAATTCCTATGAAGAGATATCTCGCGCAAATTCGCGCAGTATCTGTCCGAGCCGTTTATCTAGAACTCTTTCAGTCCTGGTGACCAAGCTCTGTTGGACGATTTGTTGTAGATGTTCAGATCTGTCACCATCCGGAGGGTAATGCGGCCAATTGACCCTTCTCTCTGTGTACTTTTAAACACCCTACGTGAACACAGCTGCGTTAGGTTATAATAACGAGGATAGGAGTATAAGAACCAGTGTAGGATGTGGATTCAGGGCATACTGCATGCTATAATGCTCCACCATCATGTTCTAATAAAACCTAGGTCAATCTGCGCCTACAATAAATAAAATTTTCACCATCATCTACCATTACATTAGGTGGCGAAGATTGCAACTCTTTGCGGACTGAACTTATGAAGAACGCCCTACGGCTGAGGATTGTTGCAGTAATAGAGGCACAAATTAGAGTGTAGATATTTGTTTTACTAAAGACGAGAACGGTAAACTCGAGATAATGTTTAAGCCTCATGAACAGAATAGGGACTTACCTCTTTTTGTAATAGGCTATGATCACGAAGAAACCCATTATTATTATCCTTTTCCTGGAGATTCCATCAAGCTAGCCCTAGGTAGTGTAGAACCTAAGAATATCGCGGGACCAGTTTTTTGTCATCAGTGCTACTCCTTCACCGACCATTTAATTAACCATTTACAAAACGAGTGCACTGAATACAGATGCGGGCAATGCTTAACTTATAAATGTAAAGCTTTACCGGGTGACACATCTACACTTTTACATTGTGATAAATGCAATCGGGACTTCTATAATGCGGAATGTCTTAAATTACATGAAGACCTCACATGTAAATATCTTAACGTATGTAATTTATGCGATAATGAGATAGTAGCTGATAAACAGGGCAAACAACGACATGACTGTATGCATATTAAATGTGGAGTATGCGACGTAAAGTATGGAATAGAGGGCGATAACCATCAATGTTTTATGAAGCAAATCAAGGTTCCAACAGATGACGCTTTCGCAAAACGTAAGAAAACATTTACCTTCTATTACGACATCGAAACCTATAATCATAATACTCGTGAAGAGGAAGGAGGCCGCATAAAAACAGATATGCTTCCATACATTCTAGTGAGTATGCTAGTATGCAGTGATTGTGGAGAGAAGGAGCTAGACAATTCAACACCGTGGTGAGACTTGCGGTGGCTCGCACTGAAATATTCAAATTGCAATCGGAAGCAACAAAGACGTATGAGCAGTGCCCAGTCGATCTTTTTTCTCAATTATATATTCAGATTTGCTGAAAAACACCGGAAGTCAAATATACTAGTTGCAGCTCATAATGGAGGTAAGTTCGACAACCAGTTTGTTACAGCAAACTGCTGCCAACCTACCGTCATTCCATAGTCCTCCAACCTGTGAAGCGTGGAACCAAAATATAATATGACGCTTAACCACAACACTCGCAGTTTAAGGACAACGCTAATTGTTTATGCCCTGTGCACTGTAAAAACTCCTAAGTGCATGGCATTACAGGTGACTTCTCAAAGGATTCTTCCTTCGTTTCTCTTACCCTTGACGAATATAAATTACAAGGTAAATTCCTGATCAAGGAAACCTTTGAGACACATCTGCATTCAGACCAGTGAAAAGTCACCGATTTTGGAACGCTTGGTTCAAACATTTAACATAAGGACTACGATTATTCATCGAGGAGTGTACAACGTACTTGCGTTCAGATGTTAATATTTCTGCTCAATCCTTTCGAGAAATTCAGGGAGAAATCTTCCTTAAGGCAATCAAATTAAGTCGTTGGCCTGCTTTGATTGTTTCTACCATTGCTGCATTATGCCGTTCATGATATATAAAATGCATTATTATGCCTGAAAATTACATTGGCCCATATAGGTGTACTGATGAATCAAAACTACCATATGACGGTGTGAAAGTGGCTTAACGTTCATGGAGATTATAAGGGTCATCGAATCGAACATGCAAGGAATGGTGGTGAACGTAAATTTAAAATCAAAAACAGGTACCTAAAGCCTGACGGATACGTTGAAATTCCAGCTGAAGATCACATACCCTTTGACCTTAACGAGTTCTTATCGTCCCGCCAACTCAACGTTAATGAACAAACGATAAGAACTGAATAACAGGCGCCCTCCTCCTCCAACTGGTACAGTCATGAAGAAGATTGTCTTACTCTTCCATGGCTGTGTATTTCATGGTCATCAAGCATGTAAGAAAGGCTTAGAAAAACTCTATGGCAAATCAAGTCTTGATAGGTACAGTACAACCATGAGACAAAAAGCTGATTATAAGTCTCAAGGTTACGAGGTTATTAGAATATGGGAGTGCGAATGGGCTAAAATGAAAAAAGAGTGTGAGGTCACTGTTGTAAACACAACCGATGAAACACGAACTGAGAAGTTAGGTAGATACGTGCAGTCAATTGGTAATGATCTTGCAAATGCTAAACTAGAGGTAGGTGAAGCGTTGTATGGGGGGCGTACAGAGCCCTTCGTATACTATTATCCACCGACAGAAGGTGTTCAATTGAAGTACCTAGATTTCACCTCACTGTATCCATTTGTCCAGAAAACAAAACCCTTTCCAGCAGGCACACCCACGAAACTTGTAGGTAGGGATCTTCCTTCCATCGAAAAGTTCGTTCAAGAAATGAATTCCACTTATTTCGGACTATCGTATGTTTCGGTATTACCACCTAAGACCTTGTACACTCCTGTCCTCCCTGCCCGATATGACAATCGGTTAATATTTTCTCTTTGTAGATACATTGCAAGCGAATCAGGATATGAAAGGAAAATGCAGACTTAACGGACAACCAAGCGCCCATGCTAAACAGGCGTATCTGTAGTCGCTGAGCTGCGAATTAGCCTGTGGAGAAAGGCTATAGAATTAAAGATCCATCGAAATATGGAATTGTACACCTTCACAATGACCATATTCCAGGCAAATACATTGAAACGTTTCTTGAAATGGAAGGACTGGATGGCCTCGGGGCTTACCGGATGGTGTAACCGATAAAACCGTGGCGAGAACTCCTTCAATACATGCAAGATTTCAAGATCATTCGAGGGGGTAAAC
>JABUQX010006970.1:25000-32500 GCA_015478945.1 Trachelipus rathkii
TATAATTATATATATTATATCAATGTTTTTTTTGTTCGTGTTTTACCTTTTGATTTTCAGAAGATGGGTCAAAATTTCCATATGGTGTTTTATTTTCTTCCTATCCCTACTCTTGTTATTACAAGGAATTATTGGCCAAATGTCTTAAGATTTTGAAGTAAAATGTAAACAATGGAAATAAAATAACGGAAAAAGAGGAAACAAAAAGTATATTGAGGAAACCAAACTAAACAAGCAGAATTTATATGAAATACGCTGAAATTTACTTATATTTTAATATAAATTTTTTATTTTTCCACTTAAGCAATTAATTATCAACTAATCTGTTCAGTGACTCAGTTTAATGCAATGGATAATGCAGTTGTACGAATTTATCTAGGGGCTATGTCTTCTCTTAAATAAGGTGTCCCAAACTTATAAGGTCTGCAATTAGGCCTAAATAAACTTTGAATATACAGCTATTATATGCTAGCAACACTCTCCATCCCAAGATCAGTAAATGCCCTATTACTGAACAGTTATTTATAGTTCCTTGTGCTATTAGGTTTTTACCAACCATGAAAAAAGTAGCTAAGGCCCGACGATGACCATATGTGGTATGCATTCAAAAGATAAATAACCATTGAGATAGATCTATGAATAGGCAGAGATACATAAATAGTAATAGTCAGGCAGAACTGCCTCCATCATCCGATTTCTAAAAATCCGCAGCATAGACTGAAAAAAATTTGGTAATTATTTACGATGAAGGCCTCTAAAACAGATTTTATAAAATCACCAGTATTGACTCTTAAAAAATGAATTAAAAAAAATTATAACATAGTCTCTTTAGGAAAATAGTTACAGCCTCTTCAAAGTTTATAATTTTCCTATGGGTTTTCTTACTAAAAAGACTGAATTTTGGCCTCAGTCTTTTTGAACCCATCCTAGTTCAGGTTAGAAAAGATTTGTTAACGTAATACACAATTTATTACGTGTATAACTTAACAAAATGTATAACCTGCACTAGTAGGGTCTTAAACCGTGACCTAACCTGGATGAATTTTTATTGCTGTAAACCTAGATGGAGTTTGGCAACTTTAGCTATGCTACTATTTTTTTTACAGTCTTCCCTTGTGCTTATTTTTTAAATTATGACAAAAATTCTGGTCAGTATTTTTATAAGAAAAGTTTATGGGAAAATTCTAAAATTTGAGTCTGTAAATTTTTTTCCTAAAGAGACTGATCCATAATTCTTTTTTCATTATTATTTCTTTTAGTCTATACTGTGATTTTATAAAAATCTGTTTAGAGGCCTTTACTGTAAATAATTACCAAAAATTATAATAAAGAATAAAAAAAATAACAATTGGCTGATGTCTGTAGGAAAAAAGTTACAGCCTCTCAAAGTTTAGAGAAATCTCAGGCTTTTCTTATTCTGCGACTGACCAGACCTTTGTCTAATCACATCATAAGCCTTGGGAACTACAAATTGCGAGGCGAATTTATCATACTTTATGGCCTATAGGCAATACAAAGACTACGAAGTAAATTTTAAAAGTACATTAGAAATTAGAAATAAAGAGACAGTAAGATGTCACATGGGCCTATCGAGATCATTCCAGTCAAGTTAATAGAACCAATCACCAATGCTTAAGCATGTTTGGTGATTTGTTCTATATGGTTGACTGGGACAGTATCAATAGGTCCATGTGGCTTCTTACTGTCTCTATATTTCTAATGTTCTAATGTACAAATATATTATTATTAGTATAGTGTAATATGCAAAGGTAGCTGAAGTGACCTCTTAAACATAGGCCTATCCATTTGCAAAAATATTTGCATCCAGCCATTTATAATAACTATGTAGTCTAGGCCTGTATACGTTAGCATATACCATATATTTTAAGTAGGCCTAACCTAGTGTTTATTCAATTTATTTTTAATTTCAGCTAAAATTAAATATTTAATTCTACTAATGAAGTTTTAAATTTCAGATTATTTTTAATGTAAAATGCATTTTACTTTACATCTCTTAAATTATACAGTACATAAAAAAGGTTGTTTATGTAAGATTATATTGTTTCCTTACTAGATTATAATTAAATTTTAATTAACAGAAATCTGCTGATATGGTTAAATACTTTAATAGAAATTATATTAAAATGTTAATATTATGAGGAGTATATCATCCTGATCATTTTAAAATGAAATTCATTTGATTTTGTTTGGAGGAAATTATGATGATTTTGTAATATAAAATCAGAGAAGTATAATGATAGAAATTTTGGAGATATTGCACGTCTTTTTAATCAATGTCTATTTACGAAAATGGAAGTGGATGAAATGGTTGAGAAAATTATTTGGGATATTGTTTATTATATTATTCACTAATGAATACAAACAAGGAGTCAGCTGTTACAAAGTAACAGAGGACAAAGGTTGCAATAGAACTAGAATGGTGCTCACAGACACTTGGGGTAGAATATCAGATGGACCTAATGATTATCCTAAGGAGAGTCATTGTGAATGGCTAATAAAGGGTAAGTAATAGTAATCTACTTGCAGATAGGAATGAATTGTGAAGGTTATCATCCTCTTGGTATTAAATTGTAATCTTTTATGTTAATTATCTTGCAATATTTCTAGAAACAAATTATCCCTCAAGTATATTTAAATTGAAATTTATTGCTTATTATTTTATTATTATTATTATTATTGTTATTATTATTATTATTATTATTATTATTATTATTATTATTATTATTATTATTATTATTATTATTATTATTTTATTATTATTATTTTATATTTTTTTATTTGTATTATTGTGTTGAAATATTAATCTGAAATGCTGAGATTGTTTAACTAAAACATTTTGGTTTTTCCACTCATCGGTACGCTCCTCCTCAAGCTATTACATTAACTCAACATTAAAGCATGGATACAGAATGCTCCTATGACATCTATATATTTATGATGGGGCTATTGATTCTATCTATTAGCAGTCTTCTCAGGTTAAATCATACCGACTCTAGTTGTTGCAGAATCTGGAACTTGTCTCATGCTGCTTTACTCTGACCAAATTAGCATGAGAGAGGGCTTTTGAGGCGAATATGTTATTACAGGGTTAGTTGATTTGTTAAATTTATTTCTTTTTATTAATTATAATCGTTTTAAATTTCATGTATGAAAATCATTAATTATTTTGATACAGAGGTATAAACTTTTGAAAATTATTATTATTATTATTATTATTATATTATTATTATTATTATTATTATTATTATTATTATTATTATTATTATTATTTTTTTATTATATTTGATTCTGTTACTTTTGTTTAATGATATTAAAAAACTTTCTTTTACTAAAGAAAATTTCCTATTTCTGAACAAACAGTTCTAGAGTAAAATTAGAGTAAAGTATTTTCAAAGATAATTGTTTATTTGGTTAGACTCTTAAATCTATAAAACCCCCGTTTTGAGTATTGTTCTCATTTTGGCAGAAGTAGGTTTCAGTTCCACCTGTTTTTGGAATGAAGTTGAAATGTCTTACTAACATATTTTATAAACTTATATACTTCGAACTTCAGTTGATTTTTCATCTCCTCCTGGTAATCTTCTTCATAATATTGTTCAATTCTATGGTACCTACATGAGCTAACCATTGCCTTTTATTTTCAATGAAAACTCACAATTAAATGGGTGTAGCATCTTCACAAGAAAGTTCGGTGAAGATGGGTGGAAATTTGATTTCAAATTCAAGCTTGTTTGTTGTGGTGCCTTTTATTTTTCGCATCACCTCTGTTTGTGGAATTTTTATTCAATCTTTTGATATTTCTTACTCGAATTTAATCTACACCTCGAAGCTTGCATATGTTCTGAGCTCAAAGATTTGCCTTTAATTTGCATTTAATTTTTTTTACCATATATCACCTCCATTAATAAAGGGCTCTTTGCAGCTAGTCCATGGTATCAGCTTTGTAAAAGATTATAGAAATTTGTTCCAATTTATTTTATAAGAAAACTGCTCTTTGATGATTATTTTTTCAACAATTTCCGGTGTGATCGGTTAATCGACATTGTATCCGCAACCGGGTCGGTCACACTTTATATGAATTAAAATAAAATAAAAATTATTATTTATTGATGTACCCATCTATCAGTCTCGGAGTCTGCCCCACCCCACCTTCCCATAGAATGGGGGTGTGGTGTGCGAACATGCAGCCAGGAATTAGAAAAATTAGTGAAAAACAACCTAATTTTTGACCAAGAAAGCATCCACCCATTCAGCCACTTATATCCATATGCGCGCGGATGTCAACACCCAAAATCCAACTCTGGAATTCATCCACTGCAGACATACAACCCTATGTGGCATCTCATCAGTGTCGCGGTTCATCCTCTAGGTCAGGCCCTCACAATCAATGCTCCCTCAAAAACCACTCTGTTCACTCCTATCATGCAATTATTCTCTCGCTTGAATCAGATTCACTTCTTTACTTCAAAATAATGTATTAAAAACTGACTTAATGCCCCTTTTTCTTGGTCTTCTGCAGCTGGTGCCTTCAAACACATTCGCTTCTATACACTCTCTTACAATTCCTGTCATTCATTTTCCGAATGAATCAACACCTTAATACACTCATTCAGGCAAAACCCTAGCATACTCAAGACTTAGAACTGCTTACATTCACGCATATATTTAATTGCACAGTATTTTCCTACTCACATTCTCATCATGCATTTTCCCTTTTCAGTCATATGTATAGCCTAAAATATTTAAACTCGATAATTGTTCAATTTCTACCATCCGTAATGATTTCACAGTTCAGAAACAACCTCACACACCACCCTCTACCTTATTCTATTATCTAATTGTACTTAAATACCCGTCAAACGCTTCTATCATCTTCTTTGGCTTTGTATGGTTGATTTGAAGTAAGCTAAAGAGATTGATAGAGAGGTTTGACTGGGTATGTAAGTAAATATAGATAATAGTAGGTATATGGTGGTGTGTGAGGGTTTTCTTGTGTGACTGTGGAAATCATACTGGATGGTAGACAATTGGAAAAATTAATCGAGTTTAAAATATTTAGGCTTATCAATGACTGAAAGGGAACAATGCAATGATGATGAATGTGTAGGAAGATACTGGTGCAATTAAATTATGGTGAATGTAAGAGTTCTAAGTTTGAGTATGCTAGGGTTTTGCAAAATGAGTGTATTAAGGTGGTTTGTCATTCGAAATGATGACAGTGAATTGGTTAAGAGAGGTTGTATTAGAAGCGAAATGTGTTTGGAAGGGACCAGCTGCGAGCCAAAAGGAAAAGTGGATAAGTCAGTTTAATACATTATTTGAAGTAAAGAATGTGAATCTGATTCAAGGAGAGGAATATTGCATATAGGAGTGACAGAGTGGTTTTGTGAGGGAGCATGAATTGTGAGCCTGACTAGAGGATGAACCGCGTGACACTGATGAGATGCACAGTAGGGGTGTGTTTGCAGTGGATGAAGTTCCAGAGTGGATTTTTGCTGTGACAGTTCGCATTAATGGGTAATAAGTGGCTGATATGGGTGGGCTTTCTGGTCAATTAGGTTGTTTTTCTACTTAATTTTTCTAATTCCTGGGTGATTGTTCGCACATCCCACCCCCATTCTATGGGAGGGTGGGTGGGGAGACTCCGAGACTGATAGAGTGGGTACATGCAAAAATATAATTTTATTTTATTTTTTAATTCACTATAAATGTGTGGCTCTAATTATGGTCATATAAAATGGTGATTTAACTGAAAATCATTGAATTGTGAAAAATAATCATCTAGAAAGTAGTTTTCTATAAAATAAATTGAAACAAATTTTCTTCATTAATCTTTTTAAAAGCTGATACGCTGATAGCTGCAGAGCCTTATTTAATGAGGTGTATATGGTAAAAAAAATTAAATGCAAATTAAAGGCAAATCTTTGAGCTCAGAACATATGCAAGCTTCGAGGTGTAGATTAAATTCAGTAAGAAATATCAAAAGATGGAAGAAAATTCCACAGAACAGAGGTGACTGAAAATAAAGGCACCAAACAACAGTCTGAAAATTTGAAATCAAATTTCCACATCTCAGAACTTTTGTGAAGATGCTACACCCATTGTATTGTGAGTTTCATTGGAAATAAAAGGCAAGTGGTTAGCTCATTGTAGTACCTATAGATAAAAGATAAAGTGGCAAGGTCAATGTCACAAAGATGAAAATAATGAAGTTCGAGTATATAATTTATAAAATATGTTTTTTAGTAAAAAAAAAAACCCAATTTTTTTCAACTCATTCCAAAACAGGTGGACTGAAGCGCTACTTCTGCCAAAATGAGACAATACTCAAACGGGGGTTTTATAGATTTAAGAGTCTAACCAAATAAACAATTATTCTTTGAAAATACTTTACTCTATTTTACTCTAGAACTGTTTTCAGAATAGAATTTCTTTAGTCAAAAGGAAATTTTTTAAATCATTAAACAAAAGTAACAGAATCAAATTATAATAAAATAATATAATAATAATAATAATAATAATATATAATAATAATAATAATAATAATAATAATAATAATAATAATAATATAATTTTCAAAAGTTTATAACCTCTGTATCAAAATAATTAATGATTTTCATACATGAAATTTAAAACGATTATAATTAATAAAAAGAAATAAATTTAACAAATCAACTAACCCGTAATAACATATTCGGCTTCGAAGCCCTCTCTCATGTAATTTGTGTCAGAGTAAAGCAGCATGAGCATAGTTCCAGATTCTGCAACAACTAGAGTCGGTGATGGATTTACCTGAGAGACTGCTAATAGACTAGAATCTATTTGCGTCATCATAAATATATAGGATGGTCATAGGAGCATTCTGTATCCATGCTTGTAATGTTGAGTGTAATGTAATAGCTTGAGGAGGGAGCTGAAATCAAAATGTTTTAGTTAAACAATCTCAGCATTTCAGATAATATTTCAACACAATAATACAAATAAAAAAATATAATAATAAAATAATAATAATAATAATAATAATAATATATAATAATATAATAATAATATAATAATAATAATAGGCAATGAATGCTGCAATTTAATTACTTTTGGATAAAAAGCATTAATTTCATTTAAAAATAGTTTTGGAATAATTTGTATTTTTAGAGTATTGCACTATATTAACATAAACATCAATTTAATACGCAAGAGATATATAAGCTTCCACATCATTCGGCTATCTGCAAGTAGATTATATTACTTACCCTTTTATTGCCATTCACAATGATCTCCTTAGGTAATCTTAGGTCGCATCTGATATTCTACCCAAGTGTGTGAGCACCATTCTAGTTCTATTGCAACCTTTGTCCTCTGTCACTTTGTAACAGCTGACTCCTTGTTTGTATTCATTAGTGAATAATATAATAAACAATATCCCAAATAATTTTCTCAACCATTTCATCCACTTCCATTTTCGTAAATAGACATTGATTAAAA
>JABUQX010006971.1:0-5000 GCA_015478945.1 Trachelipus rathkii
AATCACGGAGGGGAAAAAAACACCGGCCCCCGACTTGAACGGTTCAAGATGCTCATGAGTAATTAACGACAGTAATAAAGGAGAGGGAAGCAGCAATAGCGACAGCTAGAAGGAGATTTGGAAAGAGAGGAGAGAGAGAGAGAGAGAGAGAGCACGAGAGAGAGGAGACGAGAGGAGAGAGAGAGACGAGAGAGAGACGCAGAGAGAGAGAGTCGTCCATCGCCTTAACGACCCTTTCAAGGAGAGCTGTGTGAGTGAATCCACCCCAGATATGCCCGCACTCCATACTCATATAGCAGATTACTCGTTTTCCAATAAAGAAGTTGTTTCAAAAAGGTTTAAGCTCTTCAGAACCCCCAATTTCTCTATTAGATTGTTTTAATAAGTGCCGAGAGAATGGAATCCTCAAGAAATATGGATGAGGAAAGAGACACCACAGAATAATCAAGATTATACTTAGGCTTTGAATATCGTGTACCCCACTGAGAAAGATGTTTACTAGTTGTATTCTAAGACTATGTTGAAGCATAGCTCAGATTAAAAGAACTGAGCTGTGTTGAGCCCTTGATAGAGAGTAGTGAGCTTAAAATCCCATGAAGAAGCGATCCATACGAAGGACCTTAGATACTAGAACAGCGAAGCACTTCGAACTCGCCCACAAGCAGCCGGAAACCGACAAGACTCAATCCCAGAAAGAGAGAAGCGAGTGAAAGCAGTTATATTAATTGGCACATAAACAATTATATAACTTGTGAAAGTTAAACAGATAAGTTTTCCACCTAAACAGTACACAGAACCAAATGAAAGTCATATGGTCAATCAAATTGAAAATACGAACTAATAAACATAAAAATAGTAAAGTTATAAAGCGCAAATATACAAATTATTAATTCAAAATTACGGTAGTAAAACTAATGTCATAAACAGTCTTATGGTAACTATAATAAACAAAACCATTTGAATATAAATTAAAAAAATAAGAAGTGTAATTAAATTTAAACATAAATGGAAATTAAAATTAAAATAGAAAACAACAAATTACAAATTTAAAATATAACAAAACCAAAATTAAATACCTTAAAATTCACATTAATTAAATAGTAAACAAAAATAAGTTTGAATCAAACTATTGTCAAATAAGTAATTCCATGAAAATATGAAAAATTTTAATAGCCCATCTATGTAGCTGTCATTGTAGCCACTTCAAAAATATAATCTTATATATATATATATTATATAATATATATATATATATATACTATATAATATATATATATCATATATATCCATATATATATAATTATATATATATATATATATAAGTATATACTGGTATTATTACTATATATATATATATATATATATATATATATATATATAGTATGAAAATATATATAAATATATATATACGTGTAATCACATAAATTTCTTTTTATGTTATATTATATTTATATATATATCTATATATATATAATATATAATATATATATATATAATAATATATATACTATACTATATATATATATATATATTATATATATGATATTTATGTATATATATCAATATATACCTAGTAACTATATATACCTATATCTACATATACTACTATATATATAATACTATACTATATATATATTATATATATAGTATATATAATATATAGTAATATATAACTACAGTGGCGTATTTAGGGGGGGGTGCCAGGGGGCCAGTGGCCCCCCCGAAAATTCTCTAGATACCTAAAAATTTTTTAAATATCATATGCCGTTAATAATAAAAAAGTGTAGAAGTTCCCAAATTAATTTTATATCAATTCGTCGCTGTCAGGAACCAATCTCGTAAGTCCATTAGTTAAACTAAACTTGAACCTATCAGAGAAAAGGCAAACATTAGAACATTTCAGCTGATTTTTTGACAGCAAATGCGTGTACAGCGCAATCTGAATCTGAACTTGAGTATTGAAATTGGCTGTAAGCTAAGAATTAAACAGAATTCCCAAAAAATACAGACCCAACTTTCCTACTTCCCGACCCACAGACTTATTTGCACATCCATGCTTATATCCATTTTGGAACATGATTTAATATACAGCCCATTAGAGAGAAGATTTTTAATTTTCCTGCAATTTTATCATACCGAACGGGTGTAATTGTGCCATATGAGAAGATAAAAGATTGTGTAATATTTTACAAGAAAATCATCGAAATCCCAAATGAAGATTTAGTAAAAGCAGAATGGGATTTCTGGAAGTTGAAATGGCATCACAGGGTTCACAGCACAGGTCGCCCAAACCGCAATATATGGACTAGTTTCTTGTTCGCAGACAGAATTTTCCAAATATTTACATCTTTTGCAAATACTGGCAAATCTTTACCAGTGTTTTAATGCGTCCAGTAGAAAACGTAAGCCTTTTCAACATTAAGACCGATCAGAAAACTACTTGAGAAATATTATAGTGGAGATGAAAGACTTATTGGACTTGCCCTCCTCTACCATAACATACGAAAATATTGACCAATAAACTGTCGACCAGATGTTATCTCGGACTGTCGCTCAATCTCATGTCAGGCGAGAAAATTTAAAATTTAACAATTTAGGTAGGGTGATTTTAGTAATTCAATATAAATTCTTCCATTTTATAATATATCGTAATCAGAACGATTTTTTTTGGCCCCGCCCCCGAAAAAAATATTCTGGATACGCACTGTATATATATATATATTTATTACATATTTAATGTATATTATATATTATTTATAATTAAACTATGAAATATAATTATAAGTTAATCATAATAATACCTTATATATAATATATATTACTATACCTATATAGTATATATACTAATATAATCATATATATACATATATTACTATCTGTAACAATATATATATAATAATACGTAGTATCTATATACCTAGGTATATATATACTATACCTATAAGTATATCCTAGTATATATACACCTATATACCTATTTATATACTAATTATAGTAATATATATATATACATATGTATATATATATATATATATAGTATATATAGTAATATCTATATATTATATATATATATATTATATATACTTATATATATCATAAATAATATATAATATATAATATTATATATACTATATATATATATATTCTATAAATATTATAATGTATATATATAGTATATAGTATATTATATATATATATATATATATTATATATATATATATATATATATATATATATATTATATCATTATATATTAGTATATATATATATATTATATATATATTATATATATATATAATATATTTACTTTTATTTGAGAATCTTGAATCCTAATTTCGATGTTCTGTGGCTAAAATCTTTCTCCCTACTACTATAATAACCTTGTGCTTCTGCTATGGTTCTCCTAAACAGAAAATATTTTCAGGCCTTTTTTGGAAATATCCTTAACTACTGTCCCACGAGAGTTATATCTTCTCAATCCAAATACTGAGGCCTCCTCTATTTAGGGTTTCATTACACAACACTTGAATGGTTGGGATCCTCTCATCCTGATTTTAGGTGGGGAGGAGCCGAATCATTCAGCCTTCTGAACTATATGGAGCAACTGATTAAAGAACCTATAAGAAGAACCTACACACATTCCGGATCGTCCCAAACAATTCTTGAAACACACTTGACCTATTGTTTCCACCATAGTCCTTCTCTCTATAAATAACCACCTTCGCTCCTATTGGTAAATCTTACCACAACCTTTATCCTTAATATTTAATACTTTCTCTCCAACAGCTCCATCCTGCCCTATGTGTTTTTTTGGCATTTGATGCGGGCCGATTGGGGGCCCTTGCGTCACTTATAACTCCAACTATAAGTGGAATGACTGCTTGACTCTGGTGACGCTTCGGCTTCTGCCGATAAGGTGGGAGCTTGTAATCGTTGATGGGATGAGGCCGATGAGCAGGTTCATTTCTTCCTCACCTCATAATGCATCGGTTCGAACAGGCTTGTTCACTGGCCATTCAGGCCTTAGATACAGTGCTTTCGGGGGTGAAAAAATTCTCGTTCTCCTATCACTCTCGCTAATTTTCATTCAGCTAGAAATCGTTGCAGGGATACTCTTCGACGAGCAAAACGGGCTTTCATCAAGCGAAAGTGCGTTAACCTCATTGGTTCTCCCTCCTACTGACAAATCTTTCTGGCCTCTTACCAAAAATATCTCTAACAACTTTTGTTAATCTGCCTTTCCTGCTCTTATTCGATCTGATGATTATGTTGCTAATTCTCCAACTAAAAGGCAAACTCTTCGGCCTCCTATTTTCCCTCTAACTCAACCCTGGACGATTCCTGGCCATTCCTCTTCTTCCTCCTCCCCTCTCGGGTGTCCTTTGCTTTGCCTGTGATTACATTTGATTGGGTGTATGGGCTCCTGAAATCTATGAACGTTAGGAAGGCGGGTGGCCCGGATGGCATTCCTCCCCGAGTTTTGAGGGAGTGTGCTTCCGTGCTGGCCCCTCCCCTTGTTCAACTATATTTCTCTATGTCTCAAATACTAACACTTTCCCTCAGTGTTGAAGGCGCGCACATGTCCAACTTCCGAAAAAAAGGTAGCCGCTCCTGATCCTTCTACTATCGCCCTATATGGCTCTCACTCTTATTATATTCTAAAGATCTTTGAAACCCTTCGCAACTCTAACTTCTTAGATCCTCTGGAAGCTCATTCCCTTCTTTCCGATCGCTAGTTCGGCTTTCGGCGCTCAAGATCTAATAGCGATATAATTTCCTATCTAACCGACTTATGGTTTTCCGCTCTTAGGAACTACGGTGAGACTTGCGTGGTTTCCCGCTTGACATATCCAAAGCTATTTGACCGACTTTGGCACGCCGTTACTGCCTCTCCAAGCTCCCTTCTTTGGGTTTCCTTTTTCTCTTTGCTTACGTATGTCTAGCTTTCTTTCAAATCGCTCAATATCTGCTGTTGTTCATGGGGCGACTTCTTCTTTTTC
>JABUQX010006971.1:10000-12500 GCA_015478945.1 Trachelipus rathkii
ACTCATTCCGCCATTGCCAACTCGTCAGCTGGAGCAACGGAACGGTCTATTCAAAAGTTTGCCGCGCGATCTTCGCCAGAATTGTACAGAGTCATCTTTTAAAGAAAATTTTATTTGATATATTCATCATTTTTATTTTAGTAACAATTTTTTTGGATGAATTTTTAATTGAATTTAATACTAAATTATGTAACTTTCATTTTGAATTTATTATTTATTTATTTTGATCTTTACGAAATAATAATTTGGGCAGTTTGCATATTTATTCTAGATAGCGTTAGATGGCAACTCAAAGGACGGAGTCATTGGCTGTTTGAAATTTTTGGCAAAAAAAAATCTTTTCAGGACTCGTCTATAATGATTACTAGATATAAACAAATGTATAACTTTCATGCAACAAGAGATAATATAAATATACGATAAAACACCTTACCAAATTTGGATACTCTTTTAATTAATATTTGCCGATTTTGGCTTTTTCGGTAGTGTGATATTTGAATCACATTGAAATATTTTTAAATTTTTGTTACTACCCGAATTTTAGTTGTTAATTTTAACACAAGAGGGCGCAGGCAAAGCCCTTACAGAGATTTACGGGTGTCTTTGCATCACAATTTCCTTACAGAGGATTTCACAATTTTCACTTTATTGTCCATTTTCAACGTCTGCATATTTACCACTATTGTTTACTTTTAGTATTTTTATTTTTATTTTTATTTTTATTATTATTATTATTATTATTATTATTATTATTATTATTATTATTATTATTATTATTATTATTATTATTATTATTATTATTATTATTATTAATAGTAGTAGTAGTGGTTTTAGTAGTAGTAATAATTTTCTTAACTACTATTGTTGATTTCTACTTTGAAGTGTTTTTAATTTTCTTCCTTGATATATTTATTGTGCACTACGAAGTTCTTCGTTGAATTTTTAAAGTAATTTTCCACTATTCGGAGGGGGGAAAAGGGGTTTGGAGAGGCTTGGTTGAGAAGCCGCTTTTTTTTTGTTTTGCATCGCGCAGCCTAAATCTCGAGTTTTTGGCAGGATATTGTTGCCAGAGGCTGTTCTTTGTTTTTCTTTTTATTTTCTACTCTTCGATTTCGTACACAGCGTTGGCCATGTAGGCGAGGGTGTGTATACTTACACAGGAGGAGATTTTGTGGAGATGTTTATAGGCCGCTGGCGGTAGACTTTTTAGAAAAAATTCTTTCACCAAAGTAGGTTCTTTATTGAGGAGATTTTTCGCCGTCTCTTCACCAATGGCTCCCCTTAAACGAGAGAGGAATTGACTTGGAAGTTCGTTGGCAAGCAGTTTTATTTGGGTGACGTCACTTGTATTTTGTTCTTTTGATATTGAGTGAGTTCTTTTAATTGTTTTCACCAATTCTTTATACGCGTTATTTTTGATTGGGATTTTGATAGTGGCTAATAACTGAATGGGAAGCTTTGGCGCTATTAATCTTAATTTTTCTTGGTCACTCTTTATTTTATAAAGCTTAAAAAGATTGTTCACCGCTTTCAGCCAAATTTGTACATCATTTTCAAGAAAATTTGGAAGTATAATTGAGTGTGCAAACTTGCTTAGTGTTTTGCGCGAGGCGGGTGGCGTGATTTTCGACTCAGCCTCTGATGATGAAACACGTGGGCTTCCCTCCTCATGCGAGGGGGAAAATCGTTGGGGAGATGGAGCGAGTTTGGGGGTTTGAGATTTTCCCTCCTTTTTATTTAATTTTGGAGTTGGCTTCGCTTTGGTTCGAAAACTCAACTTTTTGTTTGGGATCATGTTTCTGTAGACTTTGAGTCAAGCTTAGGCGTCGGTTTTAAGCCTAATGTCAAGAGCTTGATTTTGAACTCTCAATTTTCCGAAATAGCAACGGTTTTTCGGTTACTATGCGGATTTGCTATAATAACGACTTTGCTTTCTTATTTTAAAATGAGATTGATAAGAAGCTTATTCTTCACGTTATTAATTTTCACTCAAATAATTTATTTAATTTAACCACATATCACTATTTTAGCACTTGATACGAGAAATGTAACCGATTTTTTCGATTAATTTGAAATTTTCACCATTTGGGCACTATCTGACTCTAAATTAAGGGTTTTAAGGGTCACTTTAGGGGTTTTAGCTCCCTAATTTTCACTTCTGGGCGTCATCACGCCCCTAATTGTCACTCCTGGGGTCCCCACTGATGTCTAGGCCAAAATCACTTTGGCTATCAAAATGATTAATGATCTTGCAATCATTAATCAGGGGGGGTTAATTGAGAGTACTTTCCTCGTAGTGCCTTTATTTGACAATAGTGATACGGACAATTGACAGATATGGATTTGATCAATTAAGTAAATGAGGTAATTCTATGCACAATATGTCGTTAGAACTTATGATAACACACACATAAAACTAACAAATAAAATTGGCAAGAAATCCTAATCTAAGTGACCTGTAAAGGGGAGGTCGGACTTGGCAACTCCTCATTGTGGGAGC
>JABUQX010006971.1:30000-60858 GCA_015478945.1 Trachelipus rathkii
AGTTATTTTTTATATTTATATACAGTATAACGAGTGCGGAGCTCAAGTGATTGACACTCGGTATCAGTGATTACTCATAAAATTAGATGTTTAAGTTTTCGCAGGTCATTTTAGTTACATAAATAAAAATTTTATACATATATACTTCTTTATCTGACTTTAATAATATTATTAGATTAATAATATATATATAATATATATATAGTTATATATTAATATTATTATTAATTATAATATATATATAATATGAATATAATATATATATTATATATATATATAATAAATATATATTATATATTATTATATATATATTTAATATATATTAATATATATAAATATATTTATATATTAATATATAACTGTAATATATCTTTACTTGAAATACCTTCTATTGATAGATAACCGCGGTTAACGTGTACGGCTTCATCTAAATTCACTAAATTTCCATAGGGTATTATAGTAATATAATAATAATAATTACTTACAAACATAATGTTCAGGTAAAATTCAAAAACATTATCACATATTTATTTCTAAAGAAATTTACATCAAAATAGATATAAACATTTTAAAAATATTTTACATATTAATATCGAAAACGAAGAATAATATCTCTCTATTAATAAGGATAAAGAATTAAAGCACAAAAAAAAAATACTTCTTTAAGTTTCATAAGAAACTATAAAATAAATAATAAATTAAAGAAATAATATATATAACAACGAAATATAATCAAAGAAATAAAGAGAAATAAAAAAATTAAAATAAATAAAATAAATAATATAAATCAATATAATAATGCAAAAAAATTTTACTAATTATGAAAATATTTTGAGTAATGTTTATATGAAAGAAATGGAATAAAATGAGAGAGTGCTGATGAAAAAATAATAAAAAACTTCAATCAATTTATATATGAATATTTTTCCACGAAAGTTGTTTAATCAATAATTCATATTAACATGCGATTATATTTTATAATAATTTAAATTTATATGGAATAAAATATAATCAAATGCAATAATTAATAAGAATCATTAACAGGAAATAACACTTTCTGGATAATGAATCAAAGATCAAAGGATATTACATGACATGAGATAAATAATTACGAGTAAATAAAACATAAAAATAATAATAATTTAATCACAATAATTATTATAATAATATACACTTTAATATCAAAATAATGAATTTATTAGCAAGTTTATTTCTGAGGTTATGACTAACCTACCTTCCCCCAAACTCAAACTAGAAATTTAATATTTCGATTTTCTTAACTGCACTGATGTTTAAATTTTTCATTTTTAAAAAATGTAAAAATTAAAGTAAGTTTAAAATATAGATTTACATCATATTAATAAAATTTGGTTATCAGGATTGCATTTTTAAAAATTATTTCTCTTAATGACTTTCAATAATTTTTCATATGGACTATTTTTTCACATTTTTTTGAATTTATATATAATAAAGTAATCTTGATTAATTAACTAAAAATAACAGTTATTCTTACACAATAATCAACATTCAATAAAAATAAATATCATGAGAAAAATTATAACTAACTCAATCAATAATAATAATACATCAATCTTAGAAATTTTACAACCCAAATTTAATATTCTAATCAATAATATACTACAGCATCAATAGATGAGATAATATTTACACCTCGCAAAACTAACATTTATAAATATATCTTCGCATATTTCAGTGCAACTCATTCACCACAAATACGAATTAATAAAAATATATATTATAGATATAATAATAAATTAATAATATGAACTAATAATAATAATAATAATAATAATAATATCAGGGTCTCAAAAATTTATACAAAACTGTAAATAATAAAATTATTGTATCAATAAGGAATTACTGTAATTTAATAAAATTATAATTATATAAATATATTAAATTAATTATAATATTATTATTAATTATATATTAACTTTAATATTAATTAAATATAATAAAATAATATATATAATTATATATATTATTATTTATGTATAATATTACGGTAATTAAAATATAATTTTATTTTGCAATAATTAATTTAAGATAAACATATTGTTTGTGAGTTGGTGAATTTATATATAGAAAAGCACACACTAATAAATATAATCAATAATAGCGGATGGTTGTGGTCTAGATTATGTGACCATTTTGGCGCAAGTATCTGTGGGAAGCCGGACAAAGGACCGTACTTACCTACCTCCAGCTTTTCCAAAATTCCAATAGATATATTATTGATTATTATAGTCCTACTCTGTGTTTCGCACATTATTATTTCGGAATTATATATATATATATATATATATTATATATAATATATATATATATATATATATATATAATATATATATATATATATGATATATATATATATATATATATATATGATAGTTAGTTAGTTAGTTAGTTAGTTAGTTAGTTAGTTAGTTAGTTAGTTAGTTAGTTAGTTAGTTAGTTAGTTAGTTAGTTAGTTAGTTAGTTAGTTAGTTAGTTAAGTTATGGTGTTAGTTAGTTAGTTAGTTAGTTAGTTAGTTAGTTAGTTAGTTAGTTAGTTAGTTGCGTCGGAACCTCTTCCCTTTGAATTTGTGGGGTTCATTACCTCCCGCAGAAGGTTCTTCTTCTTGGTTAGGGGATATTGAGTTCCATGTATTTCCTAACTAAGTGGATTAGAGTGCGCATATTATCTAGGCTTAATAGCAAGTCCTACTTCGGCTCAAAGTATTTGTAAATTTTAACCACCGTGGACATGGTTTCGCATCCAAATGAGAGAACCTTCTTAGCGAGAGAGCGAGTGTGATTTTGTATGTTATATAATATATTGTTCTGTTGCATGTGTTGGCTGTGTTTTTAGTGATGTGTGGGTATGAGATTAGTGCAATACACTACACCGTAAACTGTAATTAAATATTTCAGAAAATCTCCTACTTACGGCAAAATTTTGTCCGTTCAGGTTGCTAGCCCGAGATTCGAACTATATATATATATATATATATATATATATATATATATATAACACATATAATATTAAATATATATATTATATATTATATATATATATATATATATATATATATATATATATATATATATATAATATATATATATATATATATATATAATATATATATATATTATATACTCACAGCGATAAAATTACCCCATTTGGCTTCATGGTATGTAGGGTCTCCATGACATTCCAGTGCCTAATGGTTCGCCTTTCTCTTCTGCGTATATATCCACACTCATCCACCAGACAACATCTTACAGACACCACCTTTTATCTACAATATCAATATACACACTTATATCCACGACCCCTTTTCTAAGAGCAACATCCTTACAGACATCCCTATCCGGCTTAATATCCTATGTTGGGGAAGAAAAAGATTGCCCACATCGTATGTCCTGTCGTGTCGTAGAAGGTGAGTAAAGAACAGGTGGTAGTTAGGTTGGTTGCCAACTACCCACTTACCTTTATGGTCAACAGATTATAATGCTAAATTCCGCAAAGAGCAAGTGCTAAGATGTTAAAAAAGGAACAGTGGGGGATCCCCAGAATAAAAGCACGAATTCTAAAATCTTTAATTCGGCGAAAATGAATTGAAATGAACGAAATCACTAGAGCTAGTACGGATACACCTGAACATTGTCCATTTTGACAGAGAATCCTAAATGCTTCGAGGAGCCTCAAGAAGGAGACCGGTTGATCCCACGGGTTGCTACTCCTATAGACAACACAGGGCACAATTTGAACTTTGCTCACGCTGTGACTGATTAGCTATTAAGTAGACAAGTGTAAAAACCGGCTGATCCCATCACTCCGACGTGGTGCCTGGTGCCTCAAAATTCCTCTACTCTTTTTGTGTTGTGTGGTCGTGAACACGAATTAAATCTTGAACGAGGGGGAATAAAGGATTGATAATTTTCGTGAGAATGAGATACCCTGTTTGAGTAGATTTGAGCGCTATGGGTGAGGAGGTTTGTGTGTGGGGATGAACGAGTCTCAAGAAACGTAAAGTTATTATATGGCAAGGTGGTGAAAGACGGGTTCTTATATATGTTTTGATAGTGTATATGGGTTTTGGTGCGGGACACCAGTAAGAAAGTGAGGTGATGAGAGTCGCATCGGGGGGACTCCGGATAGTGCGGCGAGCACCGCACACACCTTTTCGATATGAAAGGAATAGAGGTATCAGGCTGAAAACGGGTTTTCTTTTGGTAATATATAGCCGAGATAAATAGTGTGGAAATAAACTGAGGGTCGGCCTTACCACCGAGAAACAAGGGTAAATTTCAAGTTCCGGTGGGATGTACATCATATTTAGCAACAAGTGAGGTAGGAAATCTACCGACTACGAAGGTATAAGTTGGAATAACCGAGATATTTGGTTTAACGGCTCTTTTTTTAGCGGGATCTGAGCTGAACCAGAATTATATTGAGCCTTAATAACGTAAGAGATTAGGTTTACGAGAGCGTATAGATGACGTAATCTACGTATCTGAGCTAGAAACGAAGATTACGTCCAGCGCAGCGAGAGCGCGCGCGCACATCCACATACATACACAAACACATACACATTATTATTATTAATTACATCGAAAAAATTGAATCCTTTAAAGTTTAGAAGGATTTACAATATTATTTAGTGAGTACACGAACTTACGACTTATACCGACTCCTGCTCATACCGCTTACGCAACGCGATCCACTACGCTATTCGCAAACACTCACTCAATACGCACCTCGCCGAGATTCTCGTTCACTCATTCAATCTGAAGTTGTTTATTAATATTATTTAATTTTATTATTATTATTAATTATTATTATTATTATTATATTATTATTATTATATTACTATTCACTAAAAATTGATTTTTAGGCTCGCGCGACCTCTTCCAGCTAGCCTATATGGCTAACGGATAATATAACTATGAATTGGGTTATGAGTTAATCCGTATCGGGGTGTTCGGATAAAGATATATGGAGGGGGAGAGTATAGAATGAGTATTTTTTAAGCACCTTATATTATAACCTTTCTGTTGAGATCTAGTACCGCAGGATATCCTCTCACGTGGGTCCCCGACGGAGGGCGGAATCCCCACTCACATTCGACCTCTTAAAAAAATCGAAGTGTTCCGTCAATTGGCTGAAATTTGGTGAGAGTGATTCAGAATATTGGAAACTCTTTACCTAGAAATAAGTCTTGAATATGGAATATCTGAAGGAAGGGGTTACTCCGGCACCGAGAGTCGCTGAGAGGAAGCACCGAGCACATGCGGTCGGCCAAAATTGTGTTAATAAAGCATTCGAAATAAAACAATGGTTTAGGTGTAGTATAAATAAATATTTTTAATAAATAAAGTAAAGAGGTTATACGGAGGAGAAACAACTTGATTCACGTAACTTTTGAACTATTGGAGTAGAGTATGGATAAAAGATCCGGTATGGGATGTCTATGTGTACACCGTCGGCTTGAGGGGGGTCCTGAACATGAGAAAAATAAACACAGAGTGCAAAAAACAAAGGACGAAGGAGGAAGAAAGAGAGGATGAAAGATGAATAAAGAAAGGAAAGAATGAAAAAGGAGTCTGACCAGAGGAGTAGGAGTTGACAGCCGCAACGGTGCTGGCTCCCGTGCGGTGCCGAGTTATTAAATATTTGTGTAAATGTACAATGCTGATGTCTTTATATATGTTTATTGGATCTGTAGATTTCCAAAATAATGGTTTCAGACCATCAAGAAAAAATAAATAGGAATAATAATAAAACTAAAATAAATATATTTTTAAAATAGTTAGAACATAAAAGTATTATAGTTACACTAAAACAAAATATATATAAATTTCATTATTATTGTTGGGTCTTTGCGGTATTATAACATGATTATACTCACTTAACTTCAATTTCCGTTTTTATACCAGGTACGTCTTAATTTTTTTTTTTTTTTTTTATATGTCTATTTTCCACACAAGTAAATAAATAATCACCAAACCATAGCCAAGCCATCCCTCTGCTTGGGCTGCCCATGCATTAATGCCAATCTTCATTGATACTATTGAGATTCTAAATTGATCTATTGATACTATGTGATATACAGTGTCTGAGAAGATTTTACTAAAATTTGTCAATGCTTTTTACAGTTGTACCACACTTAAAGTACCGTTTCATGGGTAATGAGAGGTATAGTTTCAAATTAAATAGGCAGTTTATCCACCGAGCTTTGTTTGTACAAACCAATAAGTGCTTAAGTCTATATGATTGATTATAAGTATGCTATTGATTCATATGATTCCTAGGGATTACTCTAGTTGTTGATTTAAGGTACAAATTTTTCTGAACTAAAAATTTGTTCATGTTCTATATATCATACCCTATTAAAATCAGTAAATCAGGTAAATCAAACCTAACCCAAATCCAAACCTCCCTATCATAGTTTTCTGACCAGTCGGGATGTGATGCTAATTCAGCGAGGTACATATTGAATCCAATGTGAGAAAGCGTTCAATTTTTTTATGCTATATAATCTGCGAATTTTATAACAATATACTCATAAATTTCTTTAGTTATACAAACGAAGATCCAAAGCCACCACAAACCAACCACTCATTTTTCAAAACTGAACAATACTGACCGAGAGTTTTTGTGATCTAATTGATTCTAATTGATTTATATTATTGGATCTAATATTTTGATCTACTTTGATTTATAGAGATAAATGTTTGTTATTTTTTAAAATATAAATATTAGAGTATATACTGTTTTTTAACATATCACATAAAAATACAGTTAAAATTCTAATGATAAAATTCACAAAAAAAAACTTTCGACATGGACGCTCTTACCATCGGCTCCATATCATTAAATCTCTTGATCTTATGATCTACTTAAATTGGGAATCTATTGATTCAATGTCACAAATATTATAAAGTTTTATCTATTTTTGAAGTGTATTATCATTTACTAAAGATCTTAATCACCATTCTTTTATTTATATCTATCAGATTCTAATCAAAATACTCATATGAATTGACCATAACAAAGCTATAACTTAGCACCATACAGGGAAGCTATATTAAATATAGCACAGCAAGATGACTGCAGCTAACACTGACAAGACCAGAGCATATGACTTACCAGCTACGGAGGTTCATTCACTAATATACAGACAGCTGAATAGGCTACCTACTAGCGAGAGGCGAGGCGCTCGAAGGGAGCGGATATCCCACTATTTACACACTCTCGTTGGTCATATTGGTCATTAACTCGGGGTGAGAGCATAAAACAAACGGTGTTATCTCTCTCTGAGGTCAGAGACCATGGATAGAGGTCGCGATATAATCTAAAGAATTATAGTCATAAACCTAGCTTTGGTTCATGTCTGAGAGAGCCGGGTGGTTTCTGGCCCATGCGAGATCACAACAGCAGTATACCAGGCTTCGTGACTAGTGCATACGTAATATACGTCCTTGGTAGTTTTCCAACATTCTATATGAAATGCACCAAACATGACGTAACATAGACATTAAGAAATATATTGTACTAAAAACATAAACCTATATAAACACAATTACTACACAGAATATAATAATGTTAACCCATTAACACAAGTTCCAAACTTAAATCACAACCAGTAAAGTAAACTTAGTACCACTGTCAAATATTGTACCAAAACTGATAAACTCATATTCTTAACTTTAATCCATAGGATACTACTCTAACCATTACTTTAAACTAGTTTATACTTACAACTTAGTACACATTTCACGATGGGAAAGCAAATATTTTATCATCAAACTAATTGAGGTTATTATATTAATCAATACTGGTAATCTAATTTTATCACGAATATATCTACTAACGTAACAAGGATTATCAACAATCAATTAAAGACGAACAATAGATGTAACACATGTAATCTTATTAGTAAAATAATCTGTAATATAATTAGTGCACGATTAAAAAATTTAATTACGATATTTACCTGCAGAGTAAATTCTCCGGACCAATTTCATATGGTTATATCCTTTAATGGGTAATTATATGTTATCTATATATCATACGTAAATTTTTATACCCTCGGTATTAAGCGTACACTATGGATACAAATAACAACACATATCTTTATACGAGACAAATACAATTACCATGCAAACGAAATAAACAGCTATCAATCGTCAAATAGAGTCATAGGGCCTAAACGCGACACCTCTACGCTAGGGGAGGAGGAAAACGAAAGTTGTTCAACTATATTTATATTAAACATATATAAAATATTCTTGCGATAATAGTCATTAAACTAGCGTTAAAAAATAAATCGAGACTATTAGAGAGAACACTCAATTACATACATAACACTAACAACTCGGGGTATAATCTTATTTTTAAAATACCTATTAACTTTAATATTTAGGGAATATATTTGTGTTTCAAGTGAGAGAGTATATATACTATTATTAATACTCCTCTTAAAATTTCAAACCCCAATCTTGAGAAAAGGATAGTTAACTATATCAATGCCCTCTTGCGAGCACGTCCACTACACCACATTTTGTACCCATGCTATATGGTTTTGTTCTGATATTCGGCAGCACTTTCTCTCATACAAAAGAGAAGTAAATTCAATTCTCTAACAGCTTGATCAAGCTTTAAAAAGCATTCCTGGAATACAGTTGAAAAATTTAATATTTTGGTTCAACTCGGGAAACAGCTTACTCTCTCTCGGCATGTCATAAATATAGCAAGATCTAATGGTCTCAGCAGAGGCATGGCATGTGTTGCGTTATATAGTTATTTAAGTTTCCAACAAAATAAATGGTAAAAAATTCTGTTTAAGATGCGAAGTTTAACTCTCAAAATTTTATTAAAAAAAAAAAATCATTATTATTATTAATAAGCATAATAGCACTGAGTAAGATATTATTCAAAGATGTCGAACTGAGAGAGATGAAAATACCACTATAAATTGGCAGTTAGTGGAGATGTCTGGAGAGGATCAACATATTCGATCATGGTATACCAACCAGTCAAGAATTCTCATTGCGTCCATCCCAACAACATAGTGGTTATTAAATATCTGAGCATCACACAGTACGAGAACATATAATATTATATATAACATATATATATTATAAACGTACTATTCTTATTATGAAACCTTCATTAACGCTGTCATTTTCTTCTTTAGATTTAGATTATTTATCCACTGGCTTATTTTATTAGCGAGAGCAGATGGGGTACGTAGAAGCCTATTTTTTAATATATTGACCATCCTGCTTATAGCACCAATATATATGATAATTACTTTAGATGATAACTCTTCTAAAGACAACTAATATCTTAATATATACTCAATGTTGCAGCTTATAAACCATTGACTGAATTAACACTAATAGCTAATAAAATAAACTGTAAAAAATAAAAATATTTACCTTAACACACTGTATAGGTGATTGAACTTTCGTTCCCATTTTCAGATTTTTCAGGATTGTTTTCATCAATCAATCATAAATCATAATGACTAAATTGATTTTTTTGTTGGCCATTTAGGTAAATTGAATAGAAAATTTGACGAGTATTTGAATAAAATAATGCGAGGAGATAAGAGTAACTCAAGACATATAGAGCGATTATATGCCCTATCATGACGGTAAATTTTTCGAGTATGACGTAATTATCCCTGAAAGTTTAGTGTATGATTTCTAATCATAAATTTAGTCAGATAGAAAAGTATTAAAATTTGAATATTTTTAACGTAAGTAAAAACGTATCACCATATCATATACACAACAAAATAAGATTAGGTTAATATATATATTTACTTTACGTTAGACACACAAACAACATACAACAATCAAATCAACAACAAAACACACTATATACATAGTACATATATTAAAATAAGATCGATGATTCTATATACATACATTCTATAAGCCACACTCGGAAATATTTGTTAGTTCTAATCGTATATACTAATGAGTTTCATACATTAATAAAGAAGCAGGAGTTATTGAGGCACGGATCCGCACGAAGACACATGAGGTTATGTTGAATATAATTAACTATAGTACTTATGGAATTACCTCGAAACCTCTGGAGCGAGCGAGGGAATCTTTCTGTAAACACGCCCACGCCACACAGCAGACAACTATCTCGGAGGACTAACCCAACTCTCAAATCGTTCTTTTTCCATTAATTTCACACTGAACACGGGGGCTTTAGAATGATCACACACATACGAGTACAGCTTCAACACTCTTACACAGAGGAAAAGAGCTAGCCTAAAAACCTTGTGGCATACGCATATGGGAGAGATCTGGGTATAATCCTATTCAGGCGAGCAGAACGTCTCTATTATTAATATTCATAACATAACTCTATACTATTACACGTTCAAATTTGTTAATAATGTTACACTCACAATAATATATAAACTTAATATCGAGTCTAATATATTTAATAAAATACAAAAAATTTGGAGTCAATAACCGTATACTTAGTTTAAAGCAATTTCACATATCTGACAACAATATAATATTATATATATGCTAATGCATCTAAAATTTTATTTTATAAACTATATGCAATTCTACGTAATATTTAACAAAAATTCATCATAACCTCGTCTAAATATCATAATCCCAACCGAAATAATTGCAAACATTAACAAAGTTTCATTTTCACCCAAACATAACATAAAAAATAATTTATATTATATTTAATCCTGAAATAACTAAACAAATTAAATTAAGTATTCTTTATAAATAAATTATAACTAAGTAATAAAGACGTAATAGTTTTTACTGAGATTTATAAATAGTCAAGTATAAATCTAGTATAAAATCAATGTAAATATCAATAACCAACTCCATTCACTGCAGTCTCCCTAATAACCATATGCGCTATTACGTTTTAAAATCCTTGGAAAGGGGCTCATAGTTTATCTTATTGAAATCTCATCGGAGAACACGTTCTATATTGAGATTGATCAGGTTCATAGCTATTTTCGATATTCTAAACGGTATACTGATAGGCAAGACAGAAGAGGTAAGGATCATGATTTGAACGTATATTTATCTAAGACAATAAAATCCTATCAACTTAAGAACAATGTGCCCAAACCCTCACGAATTAACCAAAACCAGTATTAACTTCTAGCATCTCTCGAGTAACTAGTGAAATCAAAATGCAACACCTAGCTTAGTTACATTCATATACGTGATTATCACACCTAAATCTTCGAGAGTTATCTCTATAATAATAATTAAACAAGTTGCACGTGTTGAATAACTATGACAATAACAAACAGTAGGACGTATCTTAGGGCTACCACACTTCATAGCTCACGCGGGCACAAAACTGACCATTTTCCAATGCCGAAAAAAAAGAAGCGATAAGATAACAGCACTGACTAACCTAGTCACTCACGTTCCTCTAACACTCACAATTTCAATAATGGGGCGGTTGTCTAAAAGTTGTTAATTACCGCAAACAGAAACAAGTAAAAGATCTGCTTTTCAACACACAACAATACAATGAATGTTCTTTCTTCACCAGAATTCTAGATGTCAATAATGATATGACAAAACCACTGTCTCATAGAGAAGATATTTGAACATAAATTGAGGTAAATACCTAAAACTCCTCTACGACGAAAATAAAGCAAGAGATATTATAACAAATTAACCAAGAAGGTATCTTATATATATAAAGCATATTACTCACATACACATCACACCAGTTTATGTTCGGCTCGGCTTTCAAGTATACAATACCAATTAAGGAGGAGAAAGACCTGCTGCCTCCGAAAGGGATAGATAGATATATTTGAGAATGAAGGAACGAGAGACGCTAGAGGAGAGAGAGTATTGTATCCTACTTCTCTTACAAAGTGTTGTAGATTGTTAAAAACGGGCATATACCGCATGAAATCAAAAAAATAAACAAAAAACGCAAGAATAAACCTAATAAAAAAAAATGATTTAAAATAAACATTTTAATTAAAAAAAATCAACAAGGCAGAGAGGCGCTAAGAAAGGAAGCCTGATTCAGCATCAAGAGGCTTAGTAAACTGAGTAGAGGCTACCACCAAAATGACACACCTGTATAGATAAAAAGTCGACAAGAGAATTATGAGTTTTTCCGAAGTTCAGTAGAGTCAGTAGAGTACAGGTGAAAGTTGTCTAGTTTTGCTATGCCATAAAGATGAGTGTTTCTCATACACAAAAGTATGGCATGTACGCACTTCATTAGAGAAGGGAGCACTTGTAATCAGAATTAGCCTAAAATTTGAGTCAGAAACTGTGCAGACTTAAAACATCTCCTTCATCTAATAAACTTCGCGGATATATATTTGCACAATGGATACATGAGTGCTGAATTTCGATTACTCAACTAAAAAACTAAAATAAGTATTAAATGAGTAGGTGAGTATAAAGTGCTACACTATTGTATGAACAATAATAGTAGAGTTTAATTATGAACAAATTTGATGGCTCAGGAGATTGTACGTGAAGCACACTTGCTCTAATATATAACTTGAGGGAATAGTAGAATGCCATCCGTATATAAATCACATGTATCCCGCACTATCCTCACATATCATAGATTTCTAGGGGCCCATGCAGCCCGATCAAATATAATCAAGGCAAAGGCATAGTTTGACATCCCATTATATATTACCTGAGAGGAAGGAGGTAGTTGAAGTATAAGATATGAAAAGTAGTACCAGAAAGTCCACGTCCGAGGGCTGAGTTTAATAGGAAACTAGAGATAGAGCTCAGAAGAAGATATTGGCCAATTTTTACAGGTTTGGAATAGGATTAGCAACTGAATCATCAGAATCTGAGTAATAATAGTTTAGGAAAGTTAATACGATTTACAGAAATTGCTAGAGATGATTTTTGCAAGTGGCAAGACACCAGAAAGATTTGTCAGTATCAAGGCTTGCTAACCACAAGGAGAGATTAAAGAGCTTGCACTCTTCGTTTATGAGGGTCGAGAGCCCGCCGACTTGCGGCTCGTCCGCACATGCAGGTACCAAAAAGCTCACCTGCCGGAGGGGTGCAACGATCACTTTAAAATATTAAGTATGATAAAATGAAATAATTATTAAAAGCGATAGTGATAGTGAAGAGACGAGAATTATTTCCACCCACCTAGTAACTTATATAATATACTCACCGATTAATCACCTAACTGTTCATCATAGCATATAAATGGCCAGAGAAACAACTACGATAGAGAACATGGATTATGAGGAAGAGAAAGATTTATGTTTGAAGAAGGAATGAACCTAGCTCATACCATCAATCGAGATTAAAAAAATGAACATTTTACACTTATTATACTTATAATCTTTAATACTTCACATCATTATTCACCTTACATATCCGATAAGTAGTCACATTTTGAGTTATACTATAACTATCTAATAAACTATTAGTGAGAAACCTACATTAAGTCCCTGGTCTAAATATTATTTATAGTCAATATATGGGAACAGACACTTCGACCTAAAAAATATCGTTCGGACCAACAGACATGTCTCCTCATTATTTCCCATTTAATTTGAAATAAAAACTTTTCATTATTATTATTAATTAAATTAAATTAATATTATTATATAGTAATATTAAATTATTATTCATTAGCCCTATTATTATATTAAATCTTTAATTATTATTCTTATTATTATATCATTTTATTTTACGTTTTACTATTAGTAGACGTATTATTAGTATTATTTACATTAGTATTTATTAGTATATATTTATATTAATTCATTATATTAATTATTATTTATATATTATAATTAATTATTATTATTTATTATTATTAATTTTTATATACTTTATATTTTTTATTAGATATTCTTATAATATAGAAAACTTCCTTTTAACGTGCTTGTGCATATATTCTCCATTATATTACAAAAGAGTAGTTAAACACACGGGACTACACTGATTAAAATCGATTATTATAAAGGCCGGATATCCCCAAACCAGCGCACTACTTAAAATGTGTATCTTAGTAAGAGTTTTAAATTCTGCCACTCCAGGAAGATAAAATACTTACAGCATTACTATGACCGCGGAGGATTGATAACCATAATACTAATCCTCTTCTACTAGCAATGTAGAGTCTAACGAGTCAACCTCTACGCCACGAGGTATTCCTTCTTTCTTACTTATCTGCATCTTTCTCTTTTACTTCTTATCTTTCTATTTTTCTTTTTATTTTTTCTCAAATATTATTTTATACTTTGCTTAAATCTTTTTTTAGTACATTTTTTTACTTTTATTTATTTCTTTAATGGTATTTCTTCTTTCTTCTATTATTCTTCTATTTTTCCGCATCTCTAATTTACACTTTTCTTCTACTATCTTTCATTACTTATCTTTATTAGAAGGATTACTTTACTTCTCTTTCTATCTTTGATGTTTCGGCCAGATGTCGCTCATTCTAGATTATTTGACTTATTATTTGTATATTAATTACCATAACCAGATTTCTTTACCTAATAAAAACACAATATGCTGATTAAATTATTATTTATTATAGATTAAATTGGGACTTTGACATTTCAACATTGTTTTGTACTGAACGTTCTGTCTTCAGCATAATCGAGATATACAAAAATAATTTGTCATTTTAAAATAATTTTGGGAGGTTTAACCCCCTGACCCGCCTGATCATAACAAGCCTATATATATATTATATATATATATATATATATATTATATAATAATATATATATATATAAATATAAATATATATATAATATATTATAATATATATATATATATATATATATACTATATTATTAATATTAATAATAGTATGATATATAATAGTATTATATATATTATATATATAATATAACGGTATATAATATAATATATTATTATTATATATATAATATTATATATTAATTTATATATATATGAGGTAATTTTCATTTTTAATAAAATGTAGAAATTAATAATAATAAATAAAGAAATATATACTTTTTGAGGTTTTTTAGGTTTGTCGTTTCAAGTGACCGGGAAACGTTTTATAGACTGAAAAATTGTACAACCATTATAATTTTTTTTTTCACTTCTCTTTGTTCACAGGATGTTAAAAAATTATGATTATTAATAATTATTAACATAATTATTATAAGTTATTATAAGTTAGATTATAACAGTAATAGTAAAGAGTCAGTAGTAGTTATAGTTATAGTTAAGTAGTAGTATATAATACTAGGTAGTGAGTTATAATAAGTATTGGCACGAAAATGGAGAATAAGGAAGAAAAGAGTGATGATAATGCGACCGCGAGATTTTTCATATTTCTACACCAAAAATAATTTGACAATTTTATAATAATTGAATTATATACCAAAAATGGGGGTTTAAGGGATCGTGAACAGAACTATGGGAGGGGAGGTATTAGAGTAGGCCAAGTAGGAGGTCTACAAGTCGTCGAATATATATAATATGGGTTCAAATAACCTTTCATTATATTGAAGAACTCAATGTCAGGCTTTAATCAAATTTATATTATAGTAGGGGATGAATATATGAAGGAAGTAGGTTAACAGGATATGAGTGATATAGTTTATAAAGGTCATAAATAGTAATAGGTCAAGAGGTAATATGAATACCTATACGACAATAACGGATCACGATCTATCAAAACGGGTCCATCCATCTAATATACTAATATATCATAAGGTACTCTCTCTTACTCTCTCTTTCTCTTTCTCTTCATATATATATATAATATATATATATATATTATATATATATATATATATATATATATATATATATATATTATTATAAATATATATATATATATATATATACTAATTTATATATATATATATATATTATTATATATAATATATATATAGCTATATATAGCTATATATAAACCTATATATATAATATATATTATATATATTAAATATTAATATATATATATTATAATAATATATATATAATATATATATATATATATATATATATATAAATATATATATAATATATCATATATATATTATATAACTATATATATATATATATATTATATATTATAATTATATATAATATTATATATATATATTATATATAATTTATATAATATAACCGTTATATTTTAATATTATATATATAATATTATAATATATTAAATATATATATATAATATATTATATATATAATTATATATAATAGTATAATAATATATATATATTATATATATAAATATATATATATATATGCTCCACAGCTCAGCCGGGTCGGGGGCACGAGAAAAGAACAAATATTGGTGGGTGATGCATTTATCTGTATTTGTAGTATTAAACTACCTGTAAAAGTGGAATAATTGCTTCAATTTTTTTTTTATTTCTCGTCATTGAATTGCCTTGCAGCATCCTTTAAATTACATTAATCATTTTTTTAAAAAGTTTTCTTCGTAGTGAGCGTGTTAATATTAGTGTTATAATTATGGTTAATATGTTCAGATGATCTATCTTACTTTTTTTCCTTGAAGTTTTAAATCTTTTGATTTTACGTTTGTATACATTTTTTTTTCAATTGTTTCAAAGAAATTTTAAGCAGCTACACAATATATTTACAGCCTAAATCTTACGCGTTTATCAAAAAAAAAAAATAATAAAATTCTTAACGGCCTAAATAGATACGAAAAGTACGAAACGTTCCTGTGCCATGCATCATCTCAAATAAATAAAATTAATAAAACTACTACTACTACTACTACTACTACTACTACTACTACTATAATAATAATAATAATAATAATAATAATAATAATAATAATAATAATAATAATAATAATAATACACATGACAGAGAAAGATTTAATTAAGTTGCTTGAAACCTTAAAGAGTTCCTTTGAAGACGCATAAATTAAAATTGTGATTACTACGTATGAAGAAAATGTTACATTGACTTCTTTGTTTTCTCTTTTAAGTTTGTTTCTTTGCATATTTTTGTTGTAAAGATTTATTTAATCACAAAATATATTTCCAACAAAGGCGTTTTCTATTCGTCCACACTCTTTCTAAAAATTTAGATGGTTACCATTTTTTTAAAGACCTTTCTCAGAGCGCCTTATGATTTGCACAACAGAACGGGCTTTCTATAATAATAATAATAATAATAATAATAATAATAATAATAATAATAATAATAAAAACAAAAAAAAAACGGACTTTTTCGGTCAGCTGATTCCTATTCAACATGGCGATTAGGTTCCGAAAATATTCAACTAATACAGGATCATTTTATATTGTGAGATAATTAATTAATTATAAGGGGCCAAAACAAAATAATAATGAAGCTTATTATAGGCAAATTTTTAAAATAAAATAACGTTACATAATGTTTTATAATAGGGTTAATAACTTAATTATACTGATATAAGTATATAACCTACGAGTAGGCAATGCCTATTCATTTTTATTCACAAAACAATAAAATATAAATAATAGAAAATCTACAGTAGGACTATAATTTCAAAGCCTTTTATTAATTAAATAATGTAAAAAAAAATGCAACAAAACTTAACCTAAACCAGGTTCAGAAAGTCACTTACAGAAAATGCGTTTTGTTTTGACATTTAGAAAAGGTTTAAAAATGTTAGTCGAGGTTTTAAGTTGCACGTAGGCCTTTCGTTCCCAAATCTGAAGATTTTTTCACGCGCCAAAAATGTGACGAATTCAGAAGCAACATTTTTCTATCTTAATTTTTAGTAAAAATTTAAAATTTAAAAATGGGCGAAAAGAAAATGCCTTTAATAAATGTTTTCTCGATTTTCAGCCTCTATATATTAATACTATATATCAAGGACAGCCTCTAAAGAAGGAGCCACAATCCAATATCTCAAAAAACGCTAGCATAAACAGCTACCTAGGTCGAAAAGGAATACATTGCTGAAATCCTGGCAAAAATTTTACCGAGGAACTGTAAAAAAAAAAAAAAAAAAACAAAAAAAAAACCACAAAAAAAAAAAAAAAAAAAAAAAAATCATATCTTCGAACTACATAAAGCTTACAGTGAAATAAATACATTTTGGAATTCCTTCGTAAATTTTGCGTCGGAAAATGTAAAAAAAAACATAAAAAAAATAAATTAAAAACATAAAATTGGCTATTTTTTTTTGGCGGGGTGCTGGGACATAGTAATATATATATAGTTATTTGTAAAGGTATTACACGAGCAAATTTAGGGGGCTCGTTTAGCCGGACGGGGAAACACAGGGGGGAACGGTTTCCATAGCGCCTAGGGGAGGGGCGGAGGAACCCCCGCGACACACCCAA
The DNA here is from genome assembly GCA_015478945.1 of Trachelipus rathkii. Taxonomy (NCBI): domain Eukaryota; kingdom Metazoa; phylum Arthropoda; class Malacostraca; order Isopoda; family Trachelipodidae; genus Trachelipus; species Trachelipus rathkii. The sequence continues at coordinate 48,354 of JABUQX010006971.1, forward strand.
ATACCAAAGGAGCGGGGGTTTCCGGAGACCCTCCCCGGAGGGGGGAATTAGTCCTACCACCGTAGTTCCCCGGAGGCCGGAAGACCCCGACTCCTGCCATCAGTGCGGTATACCCTTGGGGTATTGCTTTAGTTAAAAAAAAAAAGGCAAAAATTAATAGAAAGTTATTTATTTTTAAAAGCGAGTACCAATAAAAGGTCTCTAAATAGCCCTTCTAATCATATTACTATAAATTATTCAAACAAATATTTTTTTATTTATTTTTATTTATTTTAAACATTTTCCTATCCAAAATTTTACGATTCCAAAAATATGTTCCTTTTCGCTGTAGCTATTGGTAGTTTTTGAATATAATTTTTTTTTTTTTTTTTTTTTTTTTTTTTTTTTTTTTTTTTTTTTGGCATTTTCCGCAACTAAAACTTGGAACCAGCATTCCAGCAAAATGTTTTCCTTATTTCCATGTATGATATGACTATGTACATAGTATAGTATATTGGAAGTAAAAGAGTAAATCTTTATGACTGAGTACTGCCATATCTGTAGAAAATGAGAATACAGTCTTTTGACTAGTATATAAATATTATATATATATATTAATATATTTATATATACCTTAGATTAATATATATTTATATTTTTTAAATATATATAAAAATATATAATATATTATTAATAATTATATAATTAATATATCATTAATATATAATATTATATATTATATATATTATATATATATATATATGATTATTAATATATATATATAATTATAATTACTAATAATAAGAGAGAGAAGAGAGAGAGGAGAGAGAGAAGGATTGAGAGGAGAAACTATTTGAAACAATATATATTTAAAATCAGGTACATTATTATTATCTGATATGTTTAAAAATTTTACACTATTATTACTATAGTCATCGATCATTTACGAGAGAGAGTCAAAATTTCCTTATTCAGTCCCATCTACTAATATATATATATATATATATTATAATTAATATTATATAATATTAATATTAATATTATATAATATATATTTATAGATATACTATATCTAAAAGGGTCAATTTATAGGGTCGGTCACAAAATTTAAATTTTATGTGATACATGATAAAATCGATTATCTGTTAACTTCGGTTACTCCTCCCCCCCGCCTCATTTCTCTATCCCCGGAACTAAACGTATCAGCTAATCACCACTCTTTAATTTTCCTTTCAATGTTGCTTAAACAACCTATCCTCTTGGGTTTCGGCGATATCTTCATATTTTGATAAAAATACCCGCAAATAAAACAGAATGGAGACAAAACAATGCTTCAGACCGAAAAAATCCGCATAAAGATTCTTACTTATCAGGAATAACTGTTTGACCATTATTCATCCATGTACAGGTCATCAATCTTCAGAACATCAGATATAGCACTATTTTCCCTATTCGTTAAAAAAAAAGGATATCTATATAATATTTATTTTTCCATCAAAACAGCCATATCACTTATCCTTTGATTAGAGCTCCAGAGAAAGCCTTTACTTCGACAAGATATTACTATCCTATAGGGATTTTCTTCATTCTAATTAAAATTTTTAAAGCTGAAATGAGGTAAGCTTTAGTCACATTCATAAAGAAGTATTTTAAAAACCACTGATTGTTTCGATTTTAAATTATTTGTTCCATGAGGGAAATAAATCAAAGATTAATATAATATAATAATGAATATAATATTATATATAATAATCATATATATATATAGTATAGTATATATATATAATATATTAATTATATATTATATATTATTAATTAATATATAATATACAATTAAATTATATATATATATTATAATAATATATAATTAATATATATATTATTATATATAATAATATATAATATATATATATATATATATATATATATATTACTACAACGTGTGTGTGTTGCGTGAGGAGTTTTAATGAACTAGGAAAAAGTTTCTTCACGACTCAATAGCAAAAGTTGGAATTGCAATAAGAATTTTTAGTACAAGATCTCTCATGTTTAATGGCAAAGGCAATTCATACACAAAATAAGAAAGAACGTAAAAACACGGTTTACAAAAAACAAAATCTATTACAAAAAACTAATTTTAATGTAAACATGTGGCGAGAAGAATCTAGCTCTCTCATATATATATCACACGTATGAGAGTGAATGAAAGGTCGCGTCACGCGACTCCTCACATCACCCACTCATACGACAGCACCCAGAGGCAGAGGAGAGCGCTAAGCCACGTTTAGTGTGCGACTGGGAGTGCGTATATATAATTTGAATTACCGCCGTATATAATGATATACTGAGATGTGACGTGGACTGTCTGTTTACTGTATATATATAGTCTCATGCGCCACGATAGAAAGAGGATAGTCCGATTATTGAGAACCACTTACGGTTGGAGGGACACTCCAGAGAGAATATATTATATCTATTTGAAACGAGCTCATTCATCATCTATCTGGCACTTTATATATAGTAGAATGAATTCAGGCTGTATATATTATCGAATTATATATATATTATAACTATATATATATATATATATATATATATATATATATATATATATATATATATACTTTAATAATATATAGTAGTATATATATATATTATATATATATATATATATATATAGTATGTATATAATAATATATATAATAATATAATAGATATATATAGATACTATCTACGCTGTATAAGATATACCATATATATAGTATATATTAGTAGTAGTATAATATATATATATATATATATATATATATATATATATATATATAATTATACTATATTATAATGGAATATTATAATATAATAGCTTGTTTTTGAATGAAGTCTTTGTGAAGCGCCATTTCCCTTTTCCTCCCGCAGTAAAAGCTTGTCTCGTCCGCCATACAAACCCGTCATAAAGAAAATAACTATAACAACCCGTCTACACACACGTGGTTCCTCATGTAGAAACTTCCACAATCAATTAAGAATGTGGATAGATTATGTGGACTACTGGATACTATATGTTTAATTAGCATTGTTATGTTGGTTTTGTTAAAACAAGGAATGTAACAGCGAACATAGTATAAACATAAGTTCTTGCGTGGCAACATAATTAGTATATATCGAAGTGGCGATTCCTGCCTCATGTTTGGACGCATGCAATGCTGGAAAATAAAAAGCTAAAGAAAATATTTATTCCTGCTAAAACTATATATAGTTTATACGTATTATATATATATATATAGATATAATATAGTCACATATTATATATATATTATATACTATATATATTATATATATATATAAGTATAAGTATATATATATTATATATATATAATATACTATTTATATATATATATACGCCCATATATACCGGAGGGCCGAGAGACCCTGACTCCTGCCATCGGTGGGGTATACCCTTGGGTATTATTCTAGTTAAAAAAGCAAAATTTATAGAAAAGTATTTATTTTAACGAGTTAACCAATAAAAGTGTCTCTAAATAGACTCTCTAATCATATTACTATAACTAATTCGCACTTTTTCTTTTATTTTTTTTACATTTTTTTTACATTTTCCTACCTAAAATTTACCAGGATTCAATGTATTCTTTCGCTGTAAGCTATTGTAGGTTTTTGAATTTTTTTCTTTTTTGTTTCATTTTTTTTTTTGTTTTTTTTTTTTTTTTTTTTTTTTTTTTAAATCACGTTTTCGCACTAAAATTGAACCAGCATTCCAGCAAATGTATACCTTTTCCCGGTAACGCTGTTGCAGTTCAGAGATGGATTATAAACAATTATATAAAAAATCATATTATAATATATAATGTATATATGATATATAGTTATATATATATTTATATATATTATATTATAGTAAGAATCTTGCTATAAGTCGGATAGATCTCGTTCAGCGATGGTAGTATATATATAAATATAATAATGATATAGATATATATATATATATATATATAGTTATAAATATTATATAGTATATTATAATAATATATATATTAAGATCTATGATTTTTTTCACAATATCATTTAACAATGATGTTCTCTAAAATGATGATGAAATCGCCCAAACTGAAATGCGTTGAGAATAAAGGCGTTATGTGACAAGGATGTCGCACAAATTTAAATTAATCACTTTTGATTTAGATCTTTTACTTGAAATTTTTTCTCCCTTTCCTAAAAGCAGAAAAAAAACTTTTGTTTTAAAGACATAAAATGTTAAAAAAAAAACGTAAGTAAATTAGCCCGTATTTAGTCGTGGTAAGGCCTATTATTGAATAAAATTGTTTTCCCAACGAATAAGCAATTTTTCATTCTCATTTGCATTGCATTTTTTGCCGTATTTACTCATAGAATAAGGGCTATTTTTATGTTAGAATCGGATTTTTTCTGAAGTTCTTGCATGTGATATCGTCTCAAGTAAGCATTATAATTAATATATTATAAAATAAGAGCAAAGCACTCAAACTCCACCAAATACACACACACCGTGTTTTATATTTTTTACTTAACGTACGTAACGCATTCATTGCTAATGCTTGCATCATGGAGAAACTGCCACTGATATATCGTATATAATATATACTATACAGATATAATAGTAGTATACATACATTATTATATATATTTTTGTTATAAACAAAATTCACACAATATTATATAATATATATATATATATCTATCATTATATATACACACTATATAAATATATAATTATATAGGACAGAGAATAGCCTTTTATTGGGTATTATGCCAACACCTATTTCTTTAATTTAAAGGAGTCAAATCAATATGTAAGGAGCTACGTACATTACACACTCATAATACACACAATATATATTTACAAACAACACTAATAAGGGTGTGGGCACGAGGGTTGGCGGCATAGAGCAACCGAGGGCAAAAATTACCGCATTTGCCCTAGCGAGTAGAGTTAACAGTCAACGTATGCATATGTGATGGCCGTGCGAATCATGTCAAGAGACCCGGGGACGAGATCGAACAATTGAGGTGCACGGATGAGTAGTGGCGGTGATGCCGCGTGTCGCGGCACGGTGCATGGATGGCAGCTCCGATCTGTACTATGTTGGCAGCATGTGGTGTAGCACTGATGAGATATCCAAGTCGTGGAGAAGTTGATCCGCGCACGACCTACCTAGGGTATCATTATTTCTATCACCGCATCTGAATTGGATATATTATAAATAAAAAGACAAACAATATAATATATATATATATATATATATATACTAGTAATATGAGTTATATATATATAGTTATCTATATATAATATATATATATATATATGAGTTTCATGGCGCAATAAAATATGCGTTTTTTATAATTTTATTTTATATATTGTTATTATATACTAACAATAAATTTGAATGGGCTGATGAGCAGGATCAAAAAATTTTAAATACAAATAAAAAATGTTATTTATTTAATAATATCGTACTTTTTTTACGCATCGTACGTTTGGCAGCGCTCGGGACATAGAGCAACATCTCTGAATACTATAGTGCAAAAATTCAAGCAGGAAAACTAAGAAAAAACGTTACACGCAAGTTACTCATGTAGATGAGGGTTTCGAAATTTAACTGCAATTCGTCGATCGACATAGGTTATGGTAGTTACCAGCATCGGTCGATCCATATAGGTAGGGTTGCGTTTACTGCCGCTCTAAGTTCGGGTTGCATACGTTTGATATGTATCCACAGAATCTATATATGAAAAAAAAAAAACAAAACATCGTATTTTACCCAGAAACAATTTTTACCCTGCCTTGAATTCTTTCACGCTTTCAACGTATTAACGTAAAATGCGGTTTCCTTTCCTCACGCAGCAAATGAACGGTTTTTGCTTTACTTAATTATTCCATTTTTAAATCCACTTTAAATTCGTCATCTTTCTCATCAGCAATCTAAATCTAATTAATTTGCTAGTATCATATACTAGTATTCTCTGAATATATGAAAAAAGTTTTAAAAAAAAGCAAATATTTATCTGCGCCATGGAAACATCATAAGGTCATATCTCTCTCTCCTCTCTCTCTTCTCTCTATATATATATATACAGGGTATATATAGTATATTATATAAGATATTTATATTATATATATATATATCATATAATTATATATATGATTTATATATATAGTATATAATATAAAATATATGTATATATCTATATATATATATATTGTCATGATATAAAAAGGTTTTAAGACGCGAAATGTGTAAATTGTAATCCAAGAAATCACCTTAAATGACTTGAGGAAAGAAATGTGGCTTTAGCTTAAGCCAACTCATCTCATCTCATCTCAATCTCAACTCATCTCATCTCTCAGCCACTCACTCATCTCATCTCATCTCATCTCAATCTCAGCTCTACTCAGAGAATTAAAAAAAAAAGAAAAAAAAAGCTTTTATTTCTTTGCCGAAACATGATTCTAATTTTTGTGTTCAACCAACATCGGTTTTTGGCAACAAAAAAAAAATTCCATTTCAATTCATCCGTCGACCATTATTATTAACATTTGAAGCAATTTCTTAAAATAATAATAATAATAATAATAATAATAATAATAATAATAATAATAATAATAATAATAATAATAATAATAATAATAATAATAATAAAGGAACAACAACAAGGGAGAGTTATGAATTTTGAATTTGTATTCCAGAAGGGAAGGTTGGTGCCCGGTGCGGTCACGTGACACCATTATTCGTGTTTGGAACTTCAGAGTTTGTTCTCTATGGCATATTTCGGGTAAACGTGCTTTGGGTATGGTGTTATTGGATATGCGGAAATTGTTATGTGAGTTAATTGGGTATGAATGTGTTTGATAATGGTGGTGGAAGTGTATTGTACATGTTAGAGTAGTATGATGATGCTGGTGTGACTTTTTTCCTTCTATAGGTGCAGGTGGTTGTTGTAATGTTTAGCACAAGGGGTGGTCTATTGAGAGAGATTTAATCTAAAATTAACTACTTATCATGTCAAAATGGGCTTTTTATAGAGAGGATTTTTGTCTAAGTAAGTATTAGGTGGATAGGATTGGAGAGAAGACAACTAATTTATTATCCTAAGGACTATCTTCTGTACAGTTTTCTAATTCCTGAATATTGGATTGAGATATGCGGGGGCCCAGGCCCCAGGCAGGTGATCCGTAGTTTAAATAGGTACGGAGGTATTGTTCATATACTAGTGAGAGTGTCTCTTTATGTTGACCAAAGCTTGTTTCTGTTAATGATTTTAACGCGTCTAATTTGTGTATGACTCTAGATGTAAAAAAATTGATAGTAAAACTTTTGGGTGAATGTTTGATTCTCTTCTATCTGGAGTAAGTAAAGTGATGGATGATTTTTGGTGAGGTGGAGTCATTCTGTTTGTTGTCAGCCACTGTTCTAGTTGGTTTAAATAGTGTTGCAGTTCTCTACATGTTGTATTTATAGAAGGGCTTTGAGCAGTGATTGTTAGATCGGCTGTAACAACTTTAAATTTGACTGAAGGGGATTCACGTGAGGTTTGGTAGATCGTGCATAGAGAGGTTGAAGTGTTGCGTGAAGAGGAATGGCTGCTGGGAGGACTCATTTATGATAACTTTGTATGGTACGGTGAGGAATGGTGCCTCCTTGTACGTAATGACTTTAGGCTGCATTGCTTGGGATAGAGCCAGACTGGCAGATGATGAAAATTCGCTTATTATTGCTTTTTGGTCCTTTGTGGTTAATATTGTGTTCAATATTTTGTCCATTAAAATGTTGCCTGAGGAAACTGTGCACCAAAATGCTTTTTGCTAATCACTGTGGTCCAGACAGGGTGCAAAAAATGAGGGGAGGGGGAAGTTTGTGATATGAATGGAACGGCAGCTCTAGAAGGTGTGGTTTGTTAAAATCTGTTTAGGAGAGTGATAGTGTAGTGGAGGTCTTTTTGCTAAATCCATTTGAGAGTTGGTGCTATTTTGTAGGCATTGGAAAGGAAGGGATGGCTGATATTAGGTCATCTAGTTGACTTTCTGAATTTCTTCGTGAATTGTAGAGAGAGAGAGAAGTGAGATAGGTCTATACGAAGCATGGTCGTTAGGTGCTTTGTTTGGTTTTAGAATAGGAATTATATGGACGTGTTTCCAAAGTGGTGGGAGAGTGTTAGTTTGCTGCCGACGTTAAATATTAGAAGTTTCTATGTTGATATCCCTAAGTTTTGATGGAGAAATTGGGAAAAATAAAATTGGGTTGGGGTTTTTTGAAAGAGAGATTTTTCCGGTATTTCCTCTGCTGTGGAGTTTTTTTAAGTGTTTTTTTTTATAGTTTTTGTGTTGTTTTCATGTCATTAAATTCAGTTGTGTTTTTAATTTTTTGCAGTCGTTCAATTTGTCTATTAGCGGGGATTGTGGGTTTATTGCTCATTTATGAATAGTGTGATAATAATATTGAATTGATTTGTAGGGTAGGGGATTTTATTATTTTGTTTTGGGTTGTGGGGGGAGGGAGTTGTGTGTTGTGTTGTATGGATTTTTTGCATTGTGCTCAATATTTTTTTTTGTGTTGGTGTTCTAATGAATTAATATTTGTGTGTATTGTTGGCAATTCTTATTTCGATTTGAGTCGAATAACGTATTTAATTTCTATTTGTTGTTTGAAGAATCTGTAATTTGGTTTAGTTGGTTGGATTTGCTTGTCTATTTTGGGTGAGGGAATTTCTTGCTTTTATTAGGGTGGTTTATTTCAGAGTAAGAAATTTGGAGTGTTTGAGCGAAGCATTTGGATTATAGAGGAGGTACGGTAAGAAATTGGGAGGGAATTTTTTGGATGCTTTTCACATTATTTTATTAAAGTGTTGTATTATTTTGTTGAGTGACGGCAGCCACAGCAGAGAGTAACAGCATCGAGAGCGGCGCCAGCTCATGCGCTGATGAGACTCAGTGTAGAGAGGATCTCTGTTGTGTCGGTTCTCAGATATTACACAGGCACTCAGTGGGCACGTTGAGACGTTAGACGATTTGTCAAGAGGAAGCACAGAGGTAACTGCATGTATCCATAAAAGTGAGAACAGGCACGGGGGAGTCCTGCGATTAGTTGTAAGTTAACTATAGTACGGTATGATATTATATATATTAATATATCATATATACGTATATATATATATATATTATATATTATATATATTTGATATATATACTTTAAATACTATATATATATATATAATATATATAATACGTATGTATATATATATATAATCAGAGGGGGCGACTTCCGGAGACTTTAATCCGCAGTCGGCTCCGGAGCGAGGACTAACACCCAAGAATAGGGTGCGGACCTAGCGGAGGTCGCGGTAGAGTCGTCATTCCACAGGAATTAGCGGATCGTGCACGCGTGCAAGATAAAAAAAAGTTTTCCCAGCATTTATGTTATAATTTCGCTTTTATTAAAAAAAAAAAAAAGTATAAATGAAAAAATGATAGTGTTACCTTATTAAGAAAATTCTGTATTGGGTTAAGCGACTGTTAAATATAAAAGAACAGTTAAATGGAAAATTTATAGAAACTAAATTATAAAACATTATATCTATTTTTAACTTTTGTGGTTTTTTTAATAATTAAACTTATAAGCGAGAGAGAGAGAGGAGAGATGACCTAATCCATCATCTGCCTTAAATTGGTAGAGAAGATGTATAATAAATATAACATTTAAATGATGTTTATAGAACTGATAACTATTACCGCTCATCATAATTAAATTAATTATTATTTATACTATATATAGCTAGTTTACATAGTATAAATAATTGGTCTCCTAAAGGACAACCAAAATATATAATATATATATATAAATATAATAATATATATATATTTTATATATATATATATATATAGTATATATATAATTATATAGTATATATATAATATATTATATATATATATATATATATATATATATATATATATTATATACTAATATTTATAAAATTTTTACACAGAAACCTGACTTAAATATATATAATATATATATAGTATATTTATATATATTATTATATATATGTAGATGCGCGTTCTGGAGCCGGGCAGATCGGAGCACAGTATCATTGAGCTCACGTATATCATGATATGCCAATCAGTGGAGGCTGCACACAGCTAGTGGAGATCATGCGGCTTTTATATTATAAGGTGATCACGCGGTCACACTTAGATAGTTCGTGTATAGTGATACTATTATAATATATATAATCATAGACTAGTGCTATTTATATAAAATACGTATATAATATATATAGGATGGATCATCTATAGGCAGAGGTATCGAACGATAGTGCCATCGGTCTCGGAACTAGACAGCTCCGGGCAGATTATATAGTGAAGTAAACGTCGCTTCGCATCGTGACTGGGAAGGTAACTTAAGCAGTCGGCGTCATGTCCAAACATCAGTGTGATGGGAGGCGCATGACAAAAGATCGGGCTGAGAGCTCAGTATATGTGAGAGAGTATCACTATCACAGAGTCGCGATGGAAAGTATTCCCGACATCGATACAGCAGTCATGAGGCGGCCTTCAAGCATGCATATCACGTAGCACTTCACCACCACCGTGAAGTTAGGAGCTTAGCACGGAATAATATATAGCTACCGAGCTATACGTACATTAGGCATCCGACTCGGCAGGAGTCCGAGAACTCTTCATGGGATTCTACTAAAAGTCTTGGGACGAACTGACACCTTCTGAGGGTGGACAGGGTGGTCAAAAAATATCAGAGGGAGCCAGAATGATTTAGGTGAGGACCACCGGCGTGCTGAGATCTGGTTATAGGTCGATATGGTGAGTCTTGCAGTTGAAGAGAAAGCGAGAGAGCGAGCTATATTCGTCTGTGTTTGCACGAGAGTATATCGAGAGGCCTGCAGCCATCAGGCAGCGTACATGATAATATTAGTCAGGCTCTGAACCACGAAGTCAGAGTAAGTGAGAGAATGGAGAAGATAGATCACGATCAACTGCGCAGGCTCCAGGTACCCGGTCTGAATGCGGCGCACGAGACTGTATCGAGCGAGACTGGAGGGGGCGGAGCACATATATCGATACGGACGATGGAATGCGGAGGTGAGGGCGAGATAACTTTGGAAGGTTGCAAAGAGGTCAGATGCCCTTAACTGCTTTAATTTTGAGCACCTAGACTTTTTGAAAGGAATATTGGATCTCTTTGTCTTTGAAGACAACGTTCTAGCCTAGATTCAATATCGGGGTGATTTGTACATTTATTCATGTTAATTTCAAATAATATTATAAATAAATTTTTTAGTAAAAGTTATAATACATTTTAGTATTACATTATTAAAATCTTTTCTGAAGTCGCACATTATTAGCGGGGAGACGTGCGGACTGTGCGGACTTTGCGATACGCCAGAGGTTTGATGGTTCTGAATAAGTGACGGAGGAGCGCTAGCGGGACTACGTTTTTCAGAGGTTGGCGAGCGGTGCGGCTAGCGGACCTAACCCCTAAATGAGGTAGCGGGGTGCCAACCTCTGATATACTAATATATATATATACATATCTATATAATATATATTATGTATATATATATATATATTATGATATATATATATATATAATATATATAGTATTATATATATATGATATATATATATATATATATATAATATAATATATATGTGGTATATAAATATTGGGGCCATTAATCCTTAAGAATAACAATAGACTTGACATTTCCCTGTAGACGATGCCAATCCCACACGGAGCTATTTTATTCATATTACGCTTTATGCAGTTCTTGAAAGTTTCAAAACTTTTTTTGACCACTCTGTTTCGTACATTTTTGAAAAGGAAAAACAATCGCACTAACACCTGTCAGCGGATGAAGGATCGAAAAGAAGAGAAGTAGAATTAAGACGTAAGACAAATTCTATCCTTATTTCCATGCTTTTTTTTTGTCTTTTTCTTTTCTTTTTTTGTTTGTGCAGGTCAGGTATGCCACCACTAATTGACCTGTACATCTTTATCGCACCTGTCCGTTCTCAAATAAAGTTTAGCGAAAGAGGAAGAGGTCAAAAGGTCAGTCACGGCAAGATGAGCTTTCCTGAAATCACATGAGAAAGCCAAGAGGAAAACACCAAAAAAAATGAAATGATAATGGGAAAAAATTTCGACCGAAATCCCTTGCGTTGGTCTTTTTGATACAGACACAAAGCCCAAGACGACCCATTCTGATTACGGTCTTTAAGTGTGGGAGGTCCTGGGGGGGGGGGGATGAACAAGCACCGTCGGCGTTGATTGAGGAATGAACGAGCGGGAAAAGAAGACAAAAACAGAATGGGTAAACATATAAAAAGGAAAAAGAAAAACTTCTTCATGGATATAAGATTAGCAGAAAGGTGCGAAACCAACGTTTTGACACTACCTGAGACATTAATTAAAAAAAATGACACACCACAAACACACATAAGCACACGAACACACACACA
>JABUQX010006972.1:0-5000 GCA_015478945.1 Trachelipus rathkii
TTCATTCCATTCCCTCTCTCTTTCACTATTTATCTCCAGCTTCCTCTCTCTCCTCATATATATGCTCATATATATATATATATATATATATATATATATATATATACCTACTATATATATATATATATATATATATGTATATATACCTTATATATATATATGAGAAATTACATACATTGTAAAATAAAAAAAATAACTATTAAGCAATTTCGTATACAATCTCGAGAATATGCTAAAGCCGTATAAAAATTATATTAAAGCAAGAAAAATATTAAATTAATTTTAATTTTTTCTACGGTTTTAGCAATTTCTTGGGATTGTATACAAAATTGTTCGAATTATATATATATATATATATATACTCTTTCTTTATTATATATATATATATATATATATATATGATATATATATATATATATATATATATATATATATATATATATATATATATATATATGTATAACTTATAAATATATTTCTCTCGACAGATAATTATTCTCTATATATATATATATATATATATATATATGCGGATATCCTAGGAATGTATTTCTCGCCACAGATCAGCTTTCAATATCCTTTTGATATTTCTTTTCACAGGATATTTGTTTTAATCACTGAAAGAATTCTTCTTAGATTTTGATAATTCAAAAGATTTCAAACTGAAAATTTTTCATCCTCAATGAATATTGACCCCGGTTTTGAGGGCAATAAACCCCTCGTATGGAGCAGTTTTTTTTTGTGTACACTTATTTAACTATATATAATATACTGTAAAAAAGTGAAGAATATTAAAAAATTATTGTGTTTCTTAATTGTAATTACAATATTAAATCAGCGATTAAATGAAAAGTTTTTAATCATATATAAAGAATACTGACCCTAGATAATTATGGATAAAATCTAATATTTATGTTTATTTTTTATATATATAAAAAAAGGAGGAGGGGAGTTGTTATTTATAGTTTTGGGTATGAAAAAACGTACCTGAACTAACCAGATCTAGTCATAACGCTGTATAACGTTGTAAGAGATTAAAAAGTAACTTTTATATAAACCTTAATTTTAAAAAAAGTAAAATCTCGGATTAAAAAAAATTTTTTTTAGACCTAAATATTAATAAGGATATGAAATTGCTTGAAGATGCTTAAAACGATTATATATATATATATATATATATATATATATATATATATATATATATATATATATATATATATATATATATATATATATATATATATATATATATATATATATATATATATATATATATATGGTTAACCTCCCTAAGGATCTAGTTCTAGACAGAAGGTGAAGCATGGTTGCTGCCTTACGATTCTGTCCGCTCTGTTGCTGTGCTGTCTCTGCTCTCTCTCTCTTTATATACTCTCATATATATATATATATATATATATATATATATATATATATATATATATATATTCCTCTCTCTCTCTCTCTCTCTCTCTCTCTCTCTCTCTCTCTCAATAAAAAAAATAAGAAATAAAATTAAGTTTATTATATATATATATATATATATATATATATATATATATATATATATATATATATATATATATATATATACTATGCATGTATATGTATGTATATATATATATATATATATATATATATATATATATATCTCAAGGGTTGTTGGTTTCCAGCATATTTTTTGTTTAAATCAACAAAAACGTTGTTGTTTTTTTTGTTTTTATGTTCATTGCTTTTATTTTTTTGCTTTTCAAATAAAGTAATTAAAAAGTCCTCTAAAAGTACATGCAAGATTGAGCATAGCAGTTAAGTCTTGGTCATAGAGTTGAGCGGAAAATGGATGAGAATGTCTGAAATACGAGTCGTAGAAACTATCCTCGAAGGAGGTACATGACTGGAAAATTCATAAAAACAACGTCAACTGTAATAACAATTGAATAAGGAGGGTGATGCAACAGTTCGACGGCTAGTAAGATTGGAGAGAGTTAGTTACAGTAGGAGAGTTAAGGAGTCAACAAGCCCTATACTACACTTTAACAAGGAGGAGAGCAATATGTGTGGAACCACCCCAGATATGAAGAGCTAGTTGCTGGGGTGGTGAGAAGAGGTTTAGAAGGAGCCTCAGAACCTAGAGGCTTCTTGAAAGAACATGATGTGATCCTTCTGAGAAAGATCTACAAGAAAAATATCAAGAATATTAAGAACAGAAGAAGGTTAGAGTTGTGTTTTCAAAGAAGATATTATAGTTGTGTAAAAGATTATGTCAAGTTGATAGATGAAGAAGCAGAGTTATTAAGGGACTAAAAACAACCATGTTTTCTTTAACACAACTACAGGAATCAGGATTACAAAGGTCAAAAGCCTGTTGCTTCAAGGCTATCCTCCTAGCATCATTTATTTCCTGTTGAATGAGTCGTCTTTCAAATTGGAAGGAGTAATGATGAGTGAGGGAGTTATCAGCCTAAGAGTGGAGAGGAGACACAGTAACAGATATATCATTGATGAAAAATAAAAAAATAGAAAAATAGTTTGGGAAAGGACAGAATTCTGAGAAACACAACTATGGATAAATTTGAAGGGTAAATGGTGAATATCTACAATAGAAGCCATAGAACGACTGGGACGGAAGTCAAGAGAAGGTTACAAAGAGAAGGATAAATACCGAAAGTGGGAAGGTTATATATATTAAAGCTTTGTGCCAGAGTTTATCGAAAGCCTTCGATATGTCTAGCGCCACAGAAAAAGATCCACCAAAATGAGGGAGAGCACAGAACCAAGAGTCGGAGAGAATGGAAAGATCATCAGTTGAATGGTCTTTACAGAAGCCATACTGGCAATCGGAGATAATATTGGAAGGATAGGAAGAACAGAGGTTAAAGCAATAGGACGATGGTTGGATTGTTGAATGGAGTCCCGCTTCTTCAGCACATGCTGAATGAATGCATTCTTTCAGCAAGAGGGAAAGGTTGAACTTTATAGGCAGTGAGGAAACAGGTTACCAAGGCAGGTGGCAAGCTCAGAAGCACAAGTTTTGAGGACCAAAATAGCCCTTATTTTGGTAAAATCTCTCTCTCTCTCTCTCTCTCTCTCTCTCTCTCTCTCTCTCTCTCTCTCTCTCTCTCTCTCTCTCTCTCTCTCTCTCTCTCTCTCTCTCTCTCTCTCTCTCTCAAGGCATAAAAAGCTTTCTGAATTGAGTTTCGAGTCAGCGAGACATATGTATAATAAAAATTGTAAAAATATTTGGGCGCGTAACTTTAAGTCAGCGAAGCTGGTAAATATAATAGAATGTGATTTTAATAACATATTCATTCAAAAAAGCAGTTTTAATACCTACAAGAGAGTCTTCAAGAGAACATCAACAACAAGCAGAAGAAAAGAGATAACTCCCAACACTCATCCCTGCCACTTTATATATATATATATATATATATATATATATATATATATATATATATATATATATATATATATATATATATATATATATATATATATATATATATATATATATATATATATATATATATATATATATATATATATATAAATTTTATAGAAAGCTTTCCTGTATATATATCTTATTTTGCTTTCATATTCTGATTTATTCAGTGACCTTTCACAGATAAATAGGAACAAATTTGAGAACTTGTCCTGGTTTGTCGTTGTCCTTAGCCATGTCTTAATGCGTCGCATAGCGGAATAAACTTCTATCACAGCCAACAGAGTTCACAGGCAAAAGCTTGTGTAGGGCCAAGTCTCATCAAACATCAGCTTCGAAGTTCTTGAAATGCAACTCCATTCCTTATTTTTTTCAGAACATCTGAATGACCTTGAAGGAGGAAGTGTCGATATTTATTACGTTCTTATAATTTTCTACAAAAGCTTCTTCTAGGTTTAAATCCAACTTTAGAAAGGAGTCGAATAACTGTGCTAAAGGCAGATTTTCAATTTTTTTTTTTAAAGTTACTTACAACATTCTCCACTTAACAATAGATGTTTGTTTTTCAATATTCAGAAGGTTCGTTTGTGTCTAACGGCAAGTTCACCAGGTTACCCTTGGTGAGAGTCGACTCTGTCAGGAAATCTTTCATCATTTCAGGTTGTTTTCATTTTTTAAAGACCAACAGTTCTAGAGAAATTTCATGTTTTTCTGCGAAGATCGTCAAATTGGTTTCTGCTCTTCTCTAAAGTAGCAATAGTGCCTGTTATTAATTCACTCGTTTGACCAAGAGTTGCATCATTATGTTTAAAATACTTGCTCAGCACATTCGTAAGTAATAATAACACTGAGTGAAACTCTAATAAACTGACAATAAAATTGGTTTTGTGATGCAAGTCAGAATCCCAATCGTCTCCACTGAATCTTTTTTATGTGATTTATTGATTTCTTCCAGAATCTCTTTAATTATTTCATAATTGTTTAATAGAGATTTATAATTTCAAGATGACCAAAAAGCTTGTTTTGATTTTAAGAATGTGCGAACTTTCTGAAGATGGGTATGAACATGTAAGGCTTCCAATTAATTGAAAAATGCATTTGCAGTTTTAACTTTCGCCAACCATGTTGAATCTATTGGCTAAGTAGTAAATGTAGGTGAGATTTGTCTTTTTGGGGTTGGTTTCATTCAGTTTTGCTTGGAGAACATGGTTAATCCGTGAAATGACACCGGATCCGTTGTAGGATTGTGAGATTTTTGGAATACCAGTTAACTTTACTTTGCTTAAAAATTTTAAAATTAGTTAATTTAAACCCTTGGCGTCCCTAGAGGTAGATCAATTCAGGAAACCCAGGAATCGCTCTTCAATATCTAAGTCCTTGACGAATCTTATGGTCACTGATAATTATTTTTCCTTTAAATTACATAGACATGATCAACGAGAAAATTCCACATAAGTAAACTTCTTTAGCTATAACCTTCCTTCTACTATTGAAGGTTATAGCTAAACTTCTTTAGCTATAACCTTCAATAGTAGATTAGGTATTATGTCTGATTTATTTTTTA
>JABUQX010006972.1:17500-22500 GCA_015478945.1 Trachelipus rathkii
ATCGGGAGCTTTCCTCGATTTCATAAGTGAAAACAAATTGGAAGACACATTCAGTGAATGTGCAAAAATATTAAAAGTCCTTATAACCATCCCGATGACAACATTAGAAGCTGAGTGGTGTTTCTTTACATTAAAAAGGATTAAGACTTTTGTGAGAAATACAATGGGGCAGGACAAGCTTTCAGCATTAGCAATGCTCTCAGTGGAGAAGGAGTTTATCATGAACTTTTGTGATTAAAGTTATTGACAAATTCGCTCATTCCAAAGAACAGAGAGCCTATTTTCATTTTAAATAAACAAAATGACTGTGCAGAAAACTTATTTTATGCTTATATAGGTAACAAAAATTTTAAAATTTATAACTTTTTAACATGAATGGTGTTTGATAATATATATATATATATATATATATATATATATATATATATATATATATATATATATATATATATATATATATATATATATATATATATATATATATATATATATATATATATATATATATATATATATATATATATATAAGATCATTAGCATCATTATTATGAGTAATTAAGTATAGTAATATATATAAATTTATAATATGATTTAGAAAAGATAATATATAATTCAATATATATATGCATTTCCTTTCAATTTAATGGTTTATTAAGATAAGATTGGTCTTGTTCTCTTGCTTCCAGGCAGTAAACAAGGGTTTTTTTTTTTATTAAATCTACTTTCATATATATATATATATATATATATATATATATATATATATATATATATATATATATATATATATAGTATATATATATATATATATATATATATATATATATATAGTATATATAAAGACCGATTAATATAGATCGCATACAAATAATTTTTAGGGGTCAAAAAATAGGACACTTTTAATGAAAAAGTAGGAAAAAATTAAAAAAAAAACTTTG
Organism: Trachelipus rathkii; assembly: GCA_015478945.1. Lineage (NCBI taxonomy): Eukaryota > Metazoa > Arthropoda > Malacostraca > Isopoda > Trachelipodidae > Trachelipus > Trachelipus rathkii. Next base: position 18,439 of record JABUQX010006972.1, read on the forward strand.
TCAAAAGTAGTACAAAATTTATTAATAAATTATTAATTGTTCTTTTATTTTTTTGTATATACTACAATTTTTTCCTTCATATTTTTTAAAATATTCAACTTTCATGTTTATTTCGCTGTAGTGGATGATTTTTTTTTTTATCCCCCTACTCAGACATTTACAACACGATTTTCAGTCTCCAGTTCAAATATCAAACTTATTTTTGTTTCCAATTTAACGTTAATAGAAATGAAAATTATATTACCAAAAATTAAGCTTGGATGAGTTTTTTTATATTATTCATCAAAATTATGTTCATCACAAAAATAATTAAAACTTTACATGTATTTGTAATCTTAAAATTTATTCTTTCTCTCATAGCTACATTAATTGAAGAAAGATAATTTGTAGGAAAGTAAGCTAACAAAATCAACTGGAACCCTGGATGAGGTATGGGTTTTTTCCCTCTTTATTTTCTTTAAAAATATTTACATTAAAATAACTAAACACCGAAGTCAACACGACATTTTCCAAAGCTACTTACCCATCGATCTGATCACATAAAAATGAAAAATATGATGCAATAAATTCTCCAATAATTACAAGAATAATTATTATTTTTGCTTCGGCTAATGTTTTTTTGCTTGATTTGCACAGTAGTAGTCAAGCATGGTTCTTTTATTTTTCTCAATCTCCTTTCGTTCAAAGCAGTGGTACTCGCATCAATTTTTTTTTTTTGCAAGCTGCTTTAAGCATAGTTTTCCTTATCTGTAAGTCCTTTCATGTCATTGATCTTTAATGCATTGTTAATCCCTTACATTGACTTCTTCAACCAAGGAATTGTAGTTATTGATGTTTGTTGTAGCTTTAGCTTCTTTTTCCTGAAGGGATTTTTCTTTGAAGATAGCTTCTTTCGTTTCTCGTGATTTCCTTTCAAAATCTTTCTTTTTCATTTCAAACAGCTCTTGTTCTTTCCTTTGTCTTCCTCTTTTTGTTTTTTTAGTTGGGCCTCGATCCGTTTCTCTTCCTCCAATCTTTCTAAATAAGATTTATGAGCATTGATTCCCTTCTTAATGAAGTCCTTTGATATGGGCACCTTATGGACTTCATAACCAAATTGCTTTAAGCCATCTTTGATAGACTGTAATGCACTAACTGATGCCTGAGAAAGGTTGGTTCTGGAATCTGTAAGGTAATTAGATGTCTGTGAAAAGCCACGCTCAACATCAGTATTTCCATGGGGGAATGATGAGGAGAGCTTTAACCAGACTCATCAACAATGATGAGGATAATTACATTGATTAAAAGAGTTTTTCAGAGAGAAAATCTTACTCCAATACTGATCAACCCTGATTTGAATTTTTTCCTTGAACTTCAACAAACATTGGGTGAAAAAAACTAGAACATTTCTTCGTGTGCAGCACATTTCCACTTGTAGTAAGAAAAGTACTAAAAGTAGGAAAATATGGTATCATGAACCCATATATATATATATATAGTTAGTATATATATATATAGTATATATATATATATATATATATATATATATATATAGTATATATATATATATATATATATATATATATATATATATATACTGTGTACCCACAAAGAAGTACACTTGGTTGAATATTCAACTCCATGGGTGGGTCCTGGCCTATACATATTTTAAATGTCAAAGAAAAATTGGGATGATGAAATGAATATTCAGTCAAAAATAAATAAAACTAAATAAAATATAAAAATATATCCTAACATTATAAATAGTCCTAATATTACATAACAAAATCATATATTATAAAGAATCTTCAGTTCTTGAAGATACTAGAAAATATAGTTACTGCTAAAGGGAAGATTCAGAAAGAGATATAGGATAACCATTTTTAGAAGGTAAGTGAAAATGGCGACGGCGAATAGGGTTCAGTTGGGGACAATCAATGAAGATTTGGTGAATAGATTGCAGGGTATGGCGACGGCAAAATTTGCAAATGGGAGGAGGGGCCCTTAACATGAAGTGGCTGAGAGTGATATTGTTGTGACCAATACGGAGCCGTGCAAGTTTTACCTCGTGTAAGCGCTTTCGTCGGTGGGAGGAAGATCACTCGTCAATGCTAGGCTTTATATTTCTAAGTTTCGTTCTCCGATGATCAGTCTTCCAGCACTTTTGGCAATAAGACCGAAAGCCTTGTCGGAAAGCAGGATAATAATCAGTTGATGGGAGACGACTTGTCGAAGGGCCTCCGGGAGGTACCTGGAACAGCTCCGAAATGAAGAGGTGGCCATTTTGGCCTCTCTGTCGGCGATTTCATTGCCAGTTACCCCTACACTAGAGGGGGTCCAACATAGTATGATTTGTTTCTTACGGGAGTGGAGCAGCCGAAGAAATTGTTGTACAGCGTATACAGTTGTGTTTTTAGAATAATGGGTTTTAAACGCCTGGAGTGCCCTGAGCGAATCTGAATAAATGACAAAAGAGTGGTTTTGGTTAATTAATCGAATTCGAGAAAGGGCAATCATTATAGCCATTAATTCTGCAGTAAAAATTGAAGTGTGAGGGGAGGGTATGGGAGAGGTTGAGGTCAAGAAAAACAGCAGACGCACCCACACTATCCCCTGTTTTAGAGCAGCCAGTAAACACTGGAGTAAATTCACCATGAACTGCGGAATGAGACAGGAATGATGCCTTCGACAAGGCAGCAGGGTGGCTAGATTTGGAGAGAGAGGTCAGGAACAAGCAAATGGTGGGAGCAGGGAATATACAAGGTGTATACTCTTCGCCATAAGAGAATGGTAGCACCTTTTGCAAAGGGACGTTGAAGAAATTGAGGATGTTATAAACTGTTTGTAAAATGGCCAGTAATTAGGATTCTGAGGTATCTCCTGCAGAATCAGTGTCAGAGCAGACGGTATTGGGGTTAAAAAGCGGAGATAAATTTTGTACATAATGTATTCCCTTCGAAGAGAGTGTGGCATCACATTGGATTCAACTTCAAGGTTCACCGGGAGCGACGATCGGAAGGCTCCAGTGGAGATACGGATCACCTCGGTTTGGATGGGATCTAACAGGTGTAGTAGAGTTGGGGAGGCCTTCTCTTGTTCTTCTCATTTCTTCCATCCAAGCTGTTTTCAATGCGTCCAACTACCAAATTTCATCACATAGGAGGGAAGTTCCCAAGTCAGAGCCAATTTAAAGGTCGACATGCCCTGATATAAGGCGTTTAAAATGTGTAAGCCAAAAGTAGTTGGGAAAATAGATAAAGGGAGTGTTCCCGACAGATGCGTGAGTGGAACCACTCCAGGTGTGTGGCATACTCCATACAGGGGAGAACGATATTCCTTTAAAGAGCAAGCAACTGGGGTGGCGTATTAAAATTACGAAGGCACCTTAGAAAATCCAACCTCTTAGAAGCTTGTTTAGAATAAGTAATGTGATCCTTCTAAGAAAGATCACGGGGAAAAGAAACACCAAGAATATTAAGGACAAACGAAAATTTGAGTTGTCTGTTTTAGATGAAGATGTTATAGTTGTGTGGAAGATTATGTAGAGTAGTAAGATGAAGGAACTGAGTTTTTGAGGGATTGAAAATAATCATGTTCTGTTCTCAATACTTCAATTATAAATTCGAGAAAGACCAGAGGTTATTTTTTTCGAGCGTGAGCTACCTGATCAGTTGGGATATCCTTCAAAATGAGAGGAGCAAAGAAGGATAGAGTCATTGGAATAGGAGTGGATAGGTGAGGAAGTAAAAAGTAATAGAAAGAAGATAATTAATGAAAAGTAGAAAAAGAAAAGTGGGATATGCATGACAGGAACCCCGAGGAATACCACTATTAAAAGATTTAAAGGATGAACTGTAGTCATTTACCACTGCTGCTATAGAACGCATAGAAAAGAAAACGACGTTTAAAACGAAAAAAATATCTGCATCACTATATATATATATATATATATATATATATATATATATATATATATATATATATATATATATATATATATATATATATATATATATATATATATATATATATATATATATATATATATATATATATATATATTATATATATATAAGGGACTCT
>JABUQX010006973.1:0-5000 GCA_015478945.1 Trachelipus rathkii
AAGATGGCGTTAACTAATTTCGTAGAAATGAAAAGTTATATAAATTGTAGTTTGGCTAATATTTATTAGTTATTGTGATTGAGTTATTATTTTTATTATTATCCTTATTGTGATTGTGAGTGCAAATGTGGCCAGCAAATGTAAATGGAAGGATTATTTCTTTCATGTGTTTATTGATTTTCATGGTTGATTAAAATTATTATTTGATTATTACTATTATTATCATTATGGTTATTCGAAAGTCAATAACTCAAAGAACATTTTGATTGTAATTTAGGACTCGGTGTGGAGGCAACATTTAAAAAAGAATCAGTGTAGGGACAAACTAAAGACTCTGTTCAAAGACGCGAGCGATGGCTAGACGTTCATAAAGGCAGAGCTGGTTATAGTGTTGTAGGATCTGGCCTTCAAGGAAGAACTATGCATAGTAGAGTTTCAATTTTTACTTCAATATGCAAGATTGCAAGACGCAAAGCCCAATAAACCTATATAAAAAATATAAATATAAATAATAATTGATAATAAAAAATAACAACAACAAAATAATAATAATAATGAATTTACATAAAAAATACAAAGTTATTAAAACATAAAAAAAAAATTGACAGGTAGCTTGGTAAATTTTATGTTTTTGATTCCTAAAATTAAAACTATTCTAAAAAAAGTTATACTGTATAAATTTTTATAGACTGTGGCACACATTGAAATTTTTCACTTTTATAATTAAGATACTTCATAATTAGAAAACACTTTACGATAATTACAAAGGCACAAAAAATATAAAAATTTAAATCTAAAAACTCACCCTAGAGCTTACAGAAGAAAAACACTATTATAACACAAGAGAGCAAAACACCAAAGAAAATCACGCCTCACAATTGATGACGTAAGAAGCGTACAAGGAGAGTGGCAGTAAAACTGAGCGTGTGTTGACTGCTGTAAAGATCGGAACGGAGTAAGGAGAAAATGGGGTAGACACAATGAATATGTTTTCCAACATTAACGGAAAGCTGTTGCATACCCTTATTTTAGTTATGTAAAGACTTAAGAAACAGAAAAAGAGTTTTATGGGCGATTTGAGTCATAGAGATAAAATTCGCTTGTGCTAATAAAATTTGAATGTCGATAGAGGTAAAAGTCGTTTGAAAGGATAAAAAAAAAAAAGAGACGGAGAAAAGAGAGAGAGAGAGAGAGAGAGAGAGAGAGAGAGAGAGAGAGAGAGAGAGAGAGAGAGAGAGAGAGAGAGAAGAGACAGAGAGAAAGAAGAGAAGAGAGTAAATAAATATTATTTATAAAAAAAAATTACCTCCCCCTCCCCCACGCCAGGTAGGATGTAAAGTTACCATTACCGTTACAAGGTTTACACGGGAAAGCCACCTAGGTGAGGAGGGACGAACGACGGAGGAAGAGGAGAACTAGGCGAGGAGGGGTGTGTGTAGCAAGATTAGCCGATGAACGAGCAGAAGGAGCAATAGGTAACAACGGAGTAGAGCAAGAAGGAACGGGAAGGATGGGCATAGGTGGTAGGACCAAGTCAACTGAAGAAGCGGGATCAGCATTCAGGAAGGCTTGCTTGATCCTATCAATCGAAATGTTCTCCACTTTGGATCCTTTCTGAAGGGAGAAGAGCTTGCGGTGACGTTGCAACACACGGAAGGGACCGTCGTATCGGCCTGGAGTGGACCGCGATGTGAGTCGTGACGGAACAACACGTGTGTACAGGATTCGAGTTCACAGGGAATATACGTGGCACGACGAGTCTGACGGGGAAGAGAAGGCTTCCAAGAATCAACACACTGACGAAGGCGAGCGAGGAAGGTGTGATGATTCGAAGTAGTGGGCGAAGGGAGGATGAATTCACCAGGGATGCGGAGAGAGGAACCATACACTAGCTCAGCAGATGAACACTGCACCTTCTCTTTGTAAGAAGTCAGAATGCCAATGAGGACAAGGGGAAGAGTCTCTGACTAATATTCTGGGTTGCCATGCGCCATCAAGGAAGCTTTAAGCTGACGGTGGAAACGCTCTATCATTCCTTGAGCCTGCGAGTGATAACTGTAGGAGCGAAGGCGTTTAGAACCGATGAGAACCATGATGTCTTTCCAAAGGTAGGATTCAAACTGTCTACCTTGGTCTGTTGTGACCGTAGAAGGAGTACCGAACAGGAAGGCCTGGGCGATGGTTTCGCTGGATATGCCTTACTAAGGGATGGCTTTGACCCAGCGGGTGTAGCTGTCGATGCAGGTAAGGATGTGGATGTAGCCGTCAGAAGAAGGTAGAATACCAACTAAGTCTATGTGGACTTGGTCAAAGCGTTGACCGGGAGGAAGAAATTGCTCAACAGGACCGTTAGTATGCCTGGGAACTTTTGAACGTTGGGAAGCTATGGAAGCTCTGACTTGCCTTCGATCTCAGCTTACACCACTAGCCAAAAAACTGTTGAGAACAAACTGTTTACCAAAGCCTTTAATACCTGGATGCGAGACATTGTGAATGATGTTAAAGACAAGGCGACGCATTAGAGTAGGTACAACAGGAAGGGGGAAACGAGAAGGCATATCACATAGAAGTGGGAAAAGGGGAAACCGAACACTTCTACACTCTGGATGTCAAAGATAGAGTTAGTTGGGAATGTGAACTGCTCGAGCTGTTGCAGACGGGACATCTCTTCATAGTTGAGAGAAGGAAGAGGAGAGATAGCACTAATGCGAGAGAGAGCATCTGCGGGGATGTTTTCAGCAACCTTTGTGTGGTGAATATCGTTAGTAAATTGAGCAATAAATTCAAGGTGACGGGCCTCACGAGGGGACTGCTTAACTGTAGATGCAGTGATGGCATGAGTGATGGGCTGGTGATCAGTGAGAACATGGAATTCTCAACCTTCGATGAAATAACGGAAGTGTTTTATAGCGAGGTAAATGGTTATCAATTCTTTTCTAAAAGCACTGTACCGTACCTCAGCAGGCTGAAGCTTCTTGGAAAAGAACGCCAAGGGACGCCATTCAGCCAAGGGACGCCATTCACCTTCTAAAAACTGCTGCAGGACAGCACCTACCGCATAATCTGAAGCGTCGGTTTGACTCCGGGTTGGAGCGGAAGCAGATAGAAAAACTAGGAGAACGGAAGAAACCAGGTCTTCTTTGATGGAGGTGAAGGCATGGCGGGCCTCGTCAGCCAGTCGACGGTGACAGAGGCCGAAGAACCTTTTCTAGGAGGTTTGAGAAGAGAGTTGAGGGGGCGGAGAATGTCTGCCGCCAACAGGATGAAACGGTGATAGAAGTTGACCATCTCGAGAAATCTACGGAGTTGACGCGTTTCGTAGGCATGAGAAAGGAACGGATGGTTGAAACATGGTCATCGACTGGACGGACGCCCTCGGAAGAGATAGTGTGGCCAAGGAAGGTTAGCGAAGAGATGCCAAACACACATTTCAAAGTATTGACACGTATGCCATATTCGACTAACCTTATGAACACTTGGCGGATATGAGAGAGGTGCTCTTCCGGAGAAGAGCTGGCGATGAGCAGGTCGTATATGTAGATAAATACGAATGGCAATCCACGGAGGATTTAATCTATAAAACGTTGGAACGATTGCACTGCTCGAAAAGTCCAAAAGGAGCTATTAGAGCAGTTTTGTGTACGTCAGCAGGGTGGACTGGAGTCTGGTAGATGGCTTCCACAAGTTCTATCTTCGAAAAGATGTTACATCCAGACAGATTGGCGGTGAAATCCTGTATGTGAGGAACAGGGTACCTATCTGGACGAGTGATGGCGTTAAGGCATCTATAATTTCCGGTAGGGTGGTAGTCACCGTTGGGTTTGAGCACAAGGTGAAGGGGGGAGGCGTAGTCGGATTTGGAAGGATGTATGATGCCCTGTTGAAGCAGAGTGTTGAATTCCTGCTTGGCAGCTTGAAGTTTGTCAGGGGCAAGACGGTAGCCTGTCGCCGAGTAATTCATAACATAGCTAGTAATTCATTTTTAAGTTCAGTGTAGGGCTGACTGCTAGAATGCAGTCGAGGTAATATATCTTTTAAACGTTGACTGACCTTGACAGGTAAAATGCCCAACAATGCGCGAAAGCGTTCATTTTCAGTGGCAGCCTCCAATTGTAATTCAAGAAGGACGAATATCAGGTCAAGGTCGTTTCCGATGAACTTACCATTAAATGTGGATGCATTTTTGGGAGCCTGAGCTGGAGCCGAAGTCACATTAACATTTGGAGTGTCCTCGGATGGAGGAGACATGGTAGCACAATGATTAAAAGAATATAATATTTAAAAATAAGCCACAGAGGATCGCTGTGGGAATCTGCCTAGCTAGCTATAATAATTATAAAATACTTAAAATTAAATAAAAAAAAAGTTATGCAATACTTAAGAAAAACACAGGCCAATATAACCTAAAAAACATCTCAGCGTGGGAGGAACAAAGGCTCCTATAGCTCTGATGTTTTTATAAACAGGCCCCCAAATTAATAAATAATAATATGGTAAATAAAAATAGCAGCCGTTTCGAGCGAGGCTTTGAGGAGCTCAACGATGACTATACTAAACCTCTTGAAGGCCATTGAGGATAGAAGCAGCTTGAAGAAGGCATTGAAGTAGTTCGAGCATCTAGAAACGGAGGGGTTATCACTTGTAGGCTCGGGGCCTACTTAGGAAGATCCAAAGAAGGTGATATTTTCACTTTATTCAACAAGCAAAGCAAAACATCAAAATATAACGCAATAAAACCCATATAAAAAATATAAATATAAATAATAATTGATAATAAAAAATAGCAACAACAAAATAATAATAATAATAACGAATTTACATAAAAAAATACAAAGTTATTAAAACATAAAAAAAAATTTAACAGAGAGGCGGGTAGATTTTATGTTTTTGATTCTTAAAATTAAAACTATTCAAAAAAAGTAATAGTGTATAAATGTTTTTAGACTGTGGCACACATTGAAATTTTTCACTTTTATAATTAAGATACTTTATATTAAGAA
>JABUQX010006973.1:10000-12500 GCA_015478945.1 Trachelipus rathkii
ATATTTGTTTTGTTAAAAATTGTCCTAAGAGAAAATTAATGAAAATGCTAGGAGGATATTTAGGAATTTAGAAAAATCTTGCAAAAATTATATTAAGACAAATAAATGCTGATTTATTGTTTTCTAAAATAATAATAATAATAATAATAATAATAATAATAATAATAATAATAATAATAATAATAATAATAATAATAATAATAATAATAATAATAATAATAATAATAATAATATAAATAAAATAATAATAAAAATAATAATAATAATAATAATAAATAATAATAATAATAATAATAATAATAATAATAATAATAATAATAATATAATAATAATAATAATAATAATAATAATAATAATAATAATAATAATAATAATAATAATAATAATAATAATAATAATAATAATAATAATAATAATAATAATAATGATAATAATAATAATAATAATAATAATAATAATAATAATAATAATAATAATAATAATAATAATAATAATAATAATAATAATAATAATAATAATAATAATAATAATTATTAATTATTATTATTATTATTATTATTATTATTAATAATAATGTATTATTATTATTAATATATATGTAATATCAATATTATAATATCTGTATATTATTCAGACCTTTCTTTGCTTTTTTTTCCTAGTGATGATATAAAACACTCTACGTAAAACATTTATCAGTCCTTGATATTGCTATTTATAATTATTCATGTGAACTGTTATGGAAACATACTTGAATTTAAATTCTATGGTAAAACATCAAAGGAATATTCATTTCATCCATTCATATTTATTTTGATTTCTGTACACTATTCTACACAGCATTGCTATTTATGGACTACTCATTGTGAACTTTCATTCATTCACTTTTATTATGGTTTCTTTACACTACACTACACTACACTACACTACACTACACTACACTACAATACACTACACTACACTACACTACACTACACTACACTACACTACACTACACTACACTACACTACACTACACTACACTACACTTAAGACCATTCGAGATAAACTGTTTGAATAGAAACTACACTACACTTTTTACTACACTACATATACTACACTACACTACAACACTACACTACACTACACTACTACACTACACTACACTTAAGACCATTCGAGATAAACTGTTTGAATAGAATCATACCATTTGTGTGATGCATACTTAATACACTTGCGTATAGCAGTTTCGTGAAGAGCAATCGACTGGTACTGTGCAAAGTTCTGAAGGCACATAAGAACGCAAACCTCAATGATGCTTATATAATAAGGGAAACAATGTTATATTTCCATAAAAGATAACAAGAAATGGAAACACTAATATTTTATGAAAGGAAAAAGTGAAAATTAAAAGAATAAATTTGTTTTGAGTTATTCAAAAAAGATTAAAGATTAGTTTCTTTATGGCAGTTATAATTGCGTGCTCAAAATTGTGGTTCAGTATATATATATATATATATATATATATATATATATATATATATATATATATATATATATATATATATATATATATATATATATATATATATATATATATATATATATTTTTATAGAAATATGTATATATGTATATATATATATATATATATATATATATATATATATGGATAATCTTAGGGGCGTGTTAGGTGTGAGTAGAATTGAGAAAATGAGGATTAAACGTTTTAGAGAGTTGTGTGGTGTGAAGAAAGGGGTAAATGAGAGAATAAATGAAAGTACATTGCGATGGTATGGTCATGTGGAAAGGATTGATGATAGTCGGTTGGTATAGTCATGTGGAAAGGATGTATGATAGTCGGTTGGTTAAGCGGATGTATAGTGGTAAATGTGCTGGGAATGTGGATTAAGTCAGTTAAGGAATGCGTGGAGGAAAGAAATGTGAGTTTGGCAGAGGCGAGAAGAAAGGTCCATAATAGGAGTGAATGGCGGGGTTTTGTGAGGAGGTATGTTTGTGGCTCACCTGAGCCAAGGGATGGACCCTATACATTGGCGAGATGCCAAAGTGAGGGTCCGTCGGGGTTCCATGAAGCTCTATGGTGGATTTTCTGACTGCGGTGAGTTCTCACTAAAAATAATAAAAGGGGGGGGGGGTTGTCCAAAAATCTTATGAAATTTAAGAATTTTATGGCAACAAATAATACATAAATCATAACAATATTTCTATTAAACAATTTATGCAAAAATATATAAACATTGTTAAAAAAAAAAACAATTTTAAGGCAAATATATAAAAAATATATGCAAAAAATGTAAATCAAGATAAACAGTATATGACAAAAATATGACATAAAAACTAAGGTCATTTTTTAATCAGCCATTCTCAAAATTAATATGGAAAATATAGGCACAATACTAGTATTACTAGTTATAACATCATTACTAGAAAAGGTTTCCCATACTCACAAATATCAATAATACTACCAAGGTGCAAAAATATAACCACAACCCACATTTGTTCGATC
>JABUQX010006973.1:20000-22500 GCA_015478945.1 Trachelipus rathkii
AGATATTAAATCTGATGTCTTTAATAATATAAATAATAATAATAATAATATAGGTAAAATCGAAAAAAGATTTAAGAAAATTAAAAATTATTATTATTACTTCTCAGTTTATTGTAATTTGAAGACAATAGATATAAATAATGAATATGTAGAGTTGGAAGTACAAAGGATATTAGACAGCCTTTTAATAGAAATTAAAGAAGTAAAAATATTAGTTAATAAAAAACAACAATTCATTTATGAAAAAGAACGTAGAGAATTATTGAACAATAATAAAAATAATGTTGACATGCAATCAACAGCAACGGTATTTGAAAAGGAAGAGACTGCAAAAACTGTAAAGAAAGATGCAAAACTAGAGACTAGAATAATTGAGAGAAAGCTATTCACAGTTAAAGCAGCTGTAAAAGAAGAAATTCCTTCAACAGTATGTAGCAAACAAATAGACATAAAAGTGGAAAATGTAACCACTTCTGTCATTAAAATAAAAGATGTAGAGGCAATAGGCATACTTTCAAATAAATTTCCAATAAGTAAACTTAGCAGTACGAATTCTAATGAGAAGAATAAGAATAAGTACAAAAAAGCAGATTTTAAAAGTAATCCGCATTCACTTGTTGAGAAATTTACTACGGGAGATGTTTTAAATGCTTCTAAAATTAAGTCAATGACGGCCAACCTTAGTATATCTAAAGCGAATTTTAAAAGTAATCCGCAAAGGCCTTGTCAAGAAACAAAAGCTTCTAAAGTTAAAAATAAAGTAATGAAGTCTCTTCCAAAGTTCAAAGTTCCTAAAACTGAAAATGAGTTTGAAGATATAAAAGATAAAGGTTTAAAAAACCATATAGATTTAAGACAAAACCTAAGTTGTAAGACAAAACAAAGTAAGATAAAACCTAAGTTGTTTTTTAAACAAAGGAAGACAAAACGTATTAACAAGCAAAGACAGAATAATATTTTAAGTTATAAAAAACTTTGTAAACCAAAGTTCAATAAGAAACAAGGAAGAAAAGGTACATTTCAAAAAAAGAAAGACTTTTTCAATGTAATTGAGTTTAATAAAAGAAAAATGAATGATATCACGAAACATTTTTGTTTTCGAAAAGTCAGAAAGAATAAAATAACATTTTATATTCTTATAACCCAGAGAAAGTTGTATATAGGATTTAAATATGTTTTTAAATATTCATTTACGAAAGAGATTGAAATTTGATTTGATATTTTAGTTTAAGTAAAAGGAAAAAGAAATTTCATATTTCTTTTTATTATAATTTTTTTTTGTTTAAGAAAGGATTAAATAATATTATAATAAAGTTTCCAAAAACGGGGAATGTTAATGTTTATTTAACATTAGAATTTCCTGCAATAGAACGTTGCAAGATTTAGTAAGCAAAAACGCGCATGCGTGAAGCTGAGATGTGACCTTAAGAAAATTCTCTCGGCACTTGCAATGTGTGGAGAATAACATGAAGAAGTGTTTATAAAATGAAGCTTACGAACAAAGATGATTTTACTATTTGATAGAGTCATTAAAAGCCCAATTAAATCAGGTAGAGAAACTATTTTATGTTATATGATTTGCTAATAAATGTATTTCGATTTCATCACTTGGAAAATCTATTGTAAAATTATTGACGATCTGTTATATAGTTTGTTCTATTTATTATATATTTGTTTTATATTTTAGTCATTTTTTTTGTATATATCATTTTTTACATTATAGTTTTTTGTCGTTTTAATTACAGAACCAGAAGTTCATATGGCAATATGTAAAAATAAAGTCTTTTTGGATTTCTGCGTATGATTCCTTCTTTTTGACTCTATCTTAAGAAGCTTTTTTAACATATATATATATATATATATATATATATATATATATATATATATATATTCAGCATATATATATATATATATATATATATATATATATATATATATATATATATGTATATATATATATATATATATATTATTATATATATATATATATATATATGCCATATATATATATATATATATATATATATATATATATATATATATATATATATATATATATTAAAATTTGTTTCTCAATATATTGAAAAAAATTTTTTTTTGCTTAAAGATATAAATATGTATATATATATATATATGATCTATATTTTTTTTTTTGTCTATATATAAAAAATATATATATATATATATATATATATATATATATATATATATAATCCAGTGGCCAAAGGTAGGAGGCCTACCAAATTACACCAGAGTTGGGGAGCTTCAAGATCCAAAGCCAAATCAAAGGTCATCTTGCCCAGATACAAGGACTTGCACCGATATACAGCGTTTTGAAGATGTGCAAGTCAAAGAAATTTGGAAGAATAGACGAAGAAATTATTTTCCTGACTTTATCAGTTGAATACGTGAAAGATTAAGCATGACGGTTAAGCCCAGGCTGGGATCAGAGAGTTGGACAAAAAATGGAGGGTCAATTCGACAAGAGGTTTCAGATGAG
>JABUQX010006973.1:32500-35000 GCA_015478945.1 Trachelipus rathkii
TATTACAAAGAAAATCTGGAATTTGTTTTTCTTTTTTCTTTTTTAGAGTTGAAGAAGGGATAGGACGAGTCTCTTTTTAAACTTCTTTCAGAAAAATGGCTAAAAAATTCTGCCAACTTCGCTTTTTTACTAAACATTTTACGATTATTATGTAAATAGAGAGATCTTTTTCTCGTTTCCAGAAATTTTTTATTCGTATCAACAAAGCTACCTCGAAAACTCATTTCTGTATATTTTCTTAATAAGCTCTCTCAAAATATATATATATATATATATATATATATATACTATAATATATATATATTATATATATAATATATATTATAATATATATATATAATATATATTATATATATATATATATATATATAATTTATATATAATATATATATATATATATATATATATATATATATATATATATATATATATATATATATATATATATATATATATACCTTACCTTCCTTTCTCACCCCTGACCACCCTTTTATCGGAGAGGCCACACCACCACCAAATATCCCAACCGCCGCAACCGGCCTCCTCCAAAAATCTTACAGTGTTGAAATATTCAAGATTGCTCTGCATTGAGAGTTAGCTAGACAGGAGAGTAGAAAGTGAGATATGTTTTCCTGGACCTGGTTACAGTTTGGACATTTCTTTATAGTGGTTATGTTAAGGTTGAATCTATGTTTGTAGTATTGCAAGTTTGAGTTGTGGCCGTATCTTAATTTGGCCAAGGATGGCTGGCTAGTTCTTGGTAGAGAGTTGAATTCTGGTGCTATTTATGGTGGATGTTTGTTGAAAATGTTTTTTTATGGTCTGCGTCTTAGGTAGTTTTCTACTAGTGTCGTGTGATTTTGTTTGATAAATAATGTGTTGTTAGGTGGAAGTGGAATGTTGTTCAGAGTTTGTTTGTAATATAGAGCTAGTGAAGAAGTAGGTTGTTTGAGTCTGGGAGTCTGTGATGGGTGGGGTTTGTGAGGGCAATGTGGCATGGATATTTGGGTGTTTACGTTTTGGCAAAGAAATGTGTGCCTATCATGTCGAGGTGTATGTCTGTGGGTAGAATTTTGGTTTCTTCGTGTAGGGGTTGTTGTGGTGTAATTGATTTGCATCCTGTTATGATTCGTAGTGCTTTGTTTTTGTGTTGTGTTGCTTTGTTCTGTATATATATATATATATATATATATATATATATATATATATATATATATATACATATATATATATATATATATATATATATATATATATATATATATATATATATAATTGGTTCGCCTTTCTCTTTTGCGTTCACTTTCTTCACACACTCATCCACCAGGCAACATCTTACTGACCACCATTTATCCACATATCATATACACATACTTAACGTCCTCACCCCTCTTCTAGACAACATCTTACAGACATCCCTACTACTTATATCCCTATGTGTGGGGGAGAAAGAATTGCCCACATCGTATGTCCTGCGTGTCGTAGAAGGCGACTAAGGGACGGTGGTAGTTGGGTTGGCTGCCCACTACCACCTATCTCTTGCTAGGAATGCTGATGCAGGCCTCGGAGATGGTCGTGATCGCCGTAAACGGCCTTCTAATTTTTGGCGAAATTGTATGAATCGTATGGGTACATGAAATGTCAGAGGAATAAATGTTGAAGGAGAAGAGGAGAGAGGTGATGGATGTATTTAGAAAGGGCAAAGATGAAAGGAAACGGTGAAAATGAGTGGTGTGGTGTGAAATGTGTGTGTGTGTGCTGGTGTGGAAAGGAATGAGAGGGGGAGAGAAGGAGTTGCAATTTTGATGAGTGACTTGTGGTACAGAGCTATGGTAGACTTTGTGTGTGTGAGTACTAGAATTCTAATGGTTAAATTTAAGTTTGAAAAGGTCAAGGTATGTGTGGTTGTGACGTATGGTCCATCTGAGGGAAATGTTGAAGAGAGCACGATTTTCTGGGATAATCTGAATGATGTTTTGGATGGGGTGAGTAGGAGCTTCAGATTGATTGTGTTGGGTGACCTAAATGGTTGGATAGGTGATTAAAAAAGGGATGGTATAACAGGTGGTTTTGGGGTGTCTGGAGAAAATGAGAATGGTAGGAAGGTAATTGATTTCTGTGAGGAGAGAGGTATGTGTGTATGTAATACTTTCTTTAAACACAAGAGTATCCATAAGCAGGGCCCTCTTAACCATTCATTCCGCATTAGGCAAAAAAAAATTCACCTAAAGCAAATGTAATATATATATATATATATATATATATATATATATATATATTTATTATATATATATATATATTATATATATATATATACAAATTAAATATATATATAAATAAAAAAAAAATACATATATATATATATTATATATATATATATATATATATATATATATATATAGCTATTTTTTTCGTTTTTTGCTGTCGTTGTCTGCTGTGTTCTAGCCACCTAGGGCCAGCCCTCATATTCTACCACCCTTGGCATTTGCCTAGTTTGAAT
>JABUQX010006973.1:42500-47500 GCA_015478945.1 Trachelipus rathkii
ATCTAATAAGTGATGGTATTCCTCAAGTTTCTCCTCTTTCTATTCTTCATTAATAGTCATCTATTTTCCATTCTATCACCTGACCACTCTCTCATGCTGCTATTCAATCTTTTTTAATGATTTTTAATTCGAAATAGATTCTGAATAGCTGCAAAGAGCAACTGCTAGGTGGATAGCCATGGAAAAAGTTACCTCTGATATTTCTTTTATTTTTAAAAAGGCATAGCAAACACACCTCTAAATAAAAACTTATTTCCTTCATCTACCAATACGGTTGATTACGCCTTCAGCACATCTTTAATATCTGCTTCTGTATTTAATATTCATCGTAATTACTTTTCTTATCATTTCTTTTAGAAGGATCTCATTGTTCCTCTCACCAAAAGAAAGGTTCTAGTAAGCTAGACACTCTTAGGCGACATCCTAATATCTTTATATCTTCCCACTTGCCTGCTCTTATGTAGGGATACCTTCCGTTCTGGTATAAAATACGTTTAACATTAAAAGTTTCTTTCACCTAATGAAAGGGTGAAGTACAGAAATTTTAACTTAATAAGTTTTGTACCCTCTCCTATCTCTTTCTAGTTATCGAACATGTTGAATCACTTTTCTAAGACGAACTGTTTCATCACTCTCCTTAAACTATCAAAATAACAACATACACGGTTCTTAAAAATCAGGTCAACATATCTTTTAAAGAGAGCTCTTCCAACTCATCTTCTCAGATAGTCACAACATTTTTCGGCCTAATTCCCTTGCCAGAAACTTAATATCTATGAACATTTTTTTCATGCACACTACTGGTAAAGTACGGAACAATTTTTCTTTATCTATTTTCTCAGTCTTCCTACAATATACACAGTTTCAAACTCATTGTTTCGGGACATGCGGACCTTTAAATTAGAAGTAAATATGATTTTCTCTCAACTCTATTGGGCTTCATTCAGACTGTCTTATCTTCTCTCCCATACTCTCAATAATCTCTCAGTAACATTGAAACTATTAGATGAATATATTTACACTATTTATTTTACTAAAAACTTCTGAAATTCCTGGTCTCATCCTCATCCTACGATGAGAGATTGTGTGAATCAAATTTCAACATAGTTAACCCTTCCTCATTCCAGCGCTTTCACCCCAAATTTTAACCTACGCCCATTCTTTTTCATTTTTTGTTATATATATATACTATTATTATATATATATATATATTATATATTATATATTATATATATATTATTATTATATATATTTATATACTATTTATTAGTGCTTTATCCCTAATGCAGGGGGTAACAGGGGACCCAGAAATCGCCTGTTAAGGCGGCTACACGAGGCCCACAGTTTTGCAGTCGGTTTTTCTTCTGCAGGTAGATAAACTAACACTGCTGTATGGGGGGGGGGGGGGGAGTGGAGGATTTCAATGATATTTTATATTATATATATATATATACTATATATATATGATATATAATAATTATATATATATTATAATTATATTATATCTATTTTATTATATATATTTCTATATATCTATTATATATATATTATATATATAATATATATTATTATATATTTATAGTATATATTATATATATCTTATTTATAATATATATATATTATATTTAATCATATATATTATATATATTATTCTATAATAATATTATATTTATACTTATATATTAATATTATATTATATATTATATATAAATATATATATATTATATATGTAATATATATATATATCTTCTATATATATATATATTATATATATGATTAGTATATATACTTTATATATATTTATATATATATACATATATATAATAGTATATATATATATATATATATATATGTATATTATATATTATATATATATATATGATTTTATTATATATATATATATATTTAATATATATATATATATATATAAATTTAACAATTATAAATTATATATATAGTTTATATATTTATAGTTATTATATTATATTATATATATATATATATTATATTATATATATATATATTATAAGTTAACTATTATATTATATATATATTATATAATTATTATTTAAAGAAAAGTAGTTTATATGCTTCTTAATGAAGTAATCGAAGCCATTAAGCGTATTTGCTCTTTGAATTTCACTTTGAGGGCAAATGTTCGTCTATTTTAATAGCAATTAGCTCTCCCTTTCATTCTTTAAATATAATTTAATGAAGAGATTTGCTTAACGACAACAAATATTTTAAACTTTTTTTAAAATGTTAGAAAAAAAAACAATATATGCACATATTATAGAATTTTACACACACACACACACGTACACACAACACAATATTTAAAATATTATATATATATATTAATTATATATTATATATATATAAATATTTATATTTCTATATTATATATATATTATATTATATATATATATACTTAGTTTATATATTATATATATATAATAATTATATATTATAATATATTATTTTATATATTATTCATTATATATATTATATAGTTAATATCTATATATTATAAATATATATATATATTATATATATATATATAATTATATATATATATATATATATATATATATATATATATATATGTGTGTGTGTGTGTGTGTGTGTGTGTAGGTGTGTGTGTGTGTGCGTCTGTTATCTCTGATGACAAAGGAATGAAAAAGAATGAGCATAAGTTAAGATTTTGAGTGAGAGGGCTGTAATGAGGAAGGGTGGACAATGTCGAAATACGAGGAAGGGTGGGCTATGTCGAAATATAAATAGCACAATCTATCCTCATAGGAGGATGAACGAGACCAGGGAATTCGGAAAAGAAGTTTATTCGTAAAAGGAACTTATAAACATTCATTTAATAGTTCCATTACTATTGAGAGATTATTGAGAGCAAAAGTGTTAGAGATGATGATAAGGCGGTCTAAATGAAAATAAATAGAGTTGAAAGAAAATCACATTTAACTTCTAATTTAAAAGCCAACATGTCCCGATACAAGGAGTTTGAAACTGCGTTTATTATAAGTAGACCGAGGAAATATACAAAGAAAAGTAGTTCCGTACTTTACAATAGAGTACATGAAAATATATTCATAGAGATTAAGTTTTTGGCCAGAGAAATGGGCAGAAAAATGATTTGATTATCTGAGATGAGTTTGAAGAGCTCTCTTTAAACTTTAAAGGATATATTGAAAAGATTTTCAAGAATCATGTCTGTTGTGATTGTGATAATATTAGGAGAGTGATGCAACAGCTCGACAGCTGGAAAGAGAAAGGAGAGGGTGTAAAAATTTAATAAGCTAAAATTTCTGTGCCTCACCCTTTCATTAGGTGAAAATAAACCTGTAATGTTAAGATTATTTAATAACATGACGGAAGATATCAATACAAAAGAACAAGCAAGTGGGACGATATAAAGAACTTAGGATGTCGCCTATGAGGATCTAGCCTCCTAAAACCATTTTTGGTGAGAAACATTGAAATTCTTCAAAGAGAAATGATAATAACTGTAAATACGATGAATATTAAAGAGAAAAACAGATGTTGTAGATATGCTAAAGATGTAATCAACCATATATGAAGATGGTAAAAATGAGTTTTTTTGAAAGAATCGTGTTTCCTATGCCTATTTAGAAATACAAGATAGATAAGAGACCATTTGATCCAATGCTTTCCACCTAACAGTAGCTCTTTTAGGCTATGCAGAATTTCTTTCGAAATTAAAAACAATAAAAAGATACAATAGCAGCATAATCTAGTGGATTGTTTATAGCATGACAAATGGATAGTTATTAATGAAGAATTGAAACAGAAGAATCTTGAGGAATACCACCATTTATATATATATTCTCAGCATCTGTTAAACCAAAAATGAAATATAAAAGTCGAATGGATACAGAAATGTAGACTTTGGAAATAAAAATTTTCTCCAACTTTCTTAAAATAACAGGTCGGTAGCTATAGGGTTAAGAAGGGTTCCCCCATTTTTACATCAGATGAATGAGCTTATTCTTGCAATATATATTAAAGGTTGAAACTCATAAACAGAATCCAGACGATTTGCAAAATTGGGCACAACTACTTAACACAAATTTTAAGAACTACAAGCTTAAGTAAAGTTTTCAACATTAATAGACTGTAAGGTAGCTGCTTTAAAGCTCTTTGAAGAAACAAAATGAGGAAGTGGAAAAGGCATTTTTAAAGTTGATATTTCTACTAGTCCAGAAGAGAAACTAGAAAGCATCTTGCATTTTTTATTAAGAAAGAACGGTTTAGTTTGATTTTGTACAATATAATAATCATGAATTTCTAGAATTTGAAGTTTCATAATACAAAAGATGCTTGAGATTATAAAACTGATAATTTAGTAGAAGCAGACCAGACTATTAACTATACTTTTGTTGTATGTCCCGTAATCGAAAGAAATTGGAGAACAGAGTGTGAAAGTTTTAGAAAGAGAAACGTCGGTTGAAGAGATGCTACACAAGATGGTCGTCATGTTCAGTTTAACAATGTTAAGTTTAACAATGTAGAATCTAACAAAGACTAGCTTCTGTCTGAACTTAATCGAAATAGTGCCGATACAGATGAATAATTGCACAGGCACTAAATTGAAACTGATAATCGAATCATCTTGAAACTTTGAAACTAGAACCCCTATGATTTGATGGAAGACATCTAAAAGGCATGAATAGATTTCACAATCTCCTGAATGCGCGTAATCATTTTTTGAAAGATTATCTACTGGTGTTGAAAAATAAATGATTTAATGGAGTCATATAAATAATGGACCTCCTCATATGAAAAAGTCTGTTAAGAGTATAATGAACGTGTGCTCGGATGGCCAATTTCAAGATACTATTAGTCAACAGTTAATAAAGCTTTAAACAAAGCATTTATGCTTTGAAGGAACACATTCTAGTAAGACATTTTCCACATACAGCAAAGATCACGTGTTAAAAGATTGAATACTTGATTGAGAAAGGCTT
>JABUQX010006973.1:52500-74739 GCA_015478945.1 Trachelipus rathkii
TAAAAGTCAGAATAAAAGTTGTTCAAAAAGTAATAAAAAAAAACTATGTGTAAGAAACTTTTGCATAAGATACCGTTAGATAATTGTACAAGATAAGCAAAGAAAATCAAAAAATAATATAAAAAAAAAGAAAAGATTTTGTCAGAAGAAATTTGCTGGAAATATTTGGAGAAAAAAATGCTGACTAAATATTTAAATATGTTGCAAACATTATAAATGGGAAGTTTTGATAGTGTTGATAAAGTTTTTTTTTCAGTTTAATTATAATTATTTTCAAATTGATAAATGCAGTGTAAATTATCTTTATTAATATTATTAATTTCATTAATCTTCTTGTTGTGTTGTTTTGTTGTAATTGTTTTTAAAAATAATAGTAATGATGATAAAGTCTAATAATAATAATATTATAATAATAATAATAATCAAGATTATAATTACCTAAAGTACATATCACTGAACATAATAATAAGTAAAAGGAAACCAATAGTAGCACTAATACATAATTTATTAATAATAATATAATAATTATTAATATAATAACATCAATAATAATAATATTAAGATGATTAATTATATATAATTTATATTATTATATTACATATATATTTCAAATAATGAATATATAAATAATAATAATACATTATATAAACCATATGAATAGATAATCAAAAATGTATAATTTCCTTTCGGCAATTAAGTGATATAATAATAATGCTAATTTTGATGAATTAATACATTTTTTCTATTGTTGAGTTTACATTACTTATAATTATTATAACTATTTTTCCGCAACAGCACTTATTCCACGAATGATTGTATAGAAAACACTAAAGAAAATACGATTCATGTACGCACGAAATAAAACTCAAACGAATTGTTATGGCGTTTAGTGCAGTGTATATTTTCCGCATAGAGTTAAGCATTTGATAGAAAAGCGCTATGCTCATATCTCATATATAGTATTTATAATATTAGTATTAAAATAAAGAAACTATTACATATACCTAATAATATATATATATATATATATAATATATATAAAAATTATATATATTATATATATACTATAATATATATGATATATTAATTAATTATATTATATTAAGGGTAATATAATATATATATAATAATATCTATATATATATATATATATATATTAAATTATATATATATATATATATAATATTATATATATATATATATATATAATTAAATAATTAATTATAATATATATATTGAATATATTATATATATATTAATATATATAAGTAATATACAACAGTATATATATAGATAAATATAATTAGTAACTTAAAATAGTAATTAATTATATTTTACCTCTTTGAAAGAGTAATTATTACCCTTATAAATTAATATTATATAATATATGATAAAAAATATAAAAATTAGAAAAAAACAAATACTTATTAGCATTATATATTATAGAAATATTATAGATTTATATATATATATTATATATATATTATATTTAATACTATATATATATATTATATATATAATAATATTATATATAATTAATTAAATATAATACATATATTATATATATATAATCTATATATAAATATAATATATATAATATATATAATATATATATATATTATAGTAATTTATATATTATATATTAATTATATACTAATATAATATTAATATAAATATATCAGTACTACTAAGTACAGACACATCTATATATATATATATATATATATATATATAGGCACAGAGAGAGAAAGCTTGAAGTAGCAAAGCAAAAAGAGTGCCTATAATATATGGAGAAGTTTGAGCCCTGGATGATTTTAGAGATTTCTGAGACACAGACCATAAATAGTTGTTATATTATATATTAGTGAAATGAGCAAAAATTTAAATATAAATATGTGCGTAATGGTAGTTTGATCACTTAGTTATTTGATTATAATGAGCAGGTGTGATACACGTTTAATCTAATGCACATGAGTTATGTGTAGCTACCATTATTTCATACGACATATCGGCGTACAGAGAGAGAAATGAAAACGGGCTAACAGCTAGCTGCACTTTTACTATTGAATACTGTAAAATGCAAATATTTAATTGACCAATTTAAGAATCTTGTTTCGTGAATTACTCCAAGATCATAGACAGATCTAATAGCGTACTTGAAGTGATTGTTGAGAGAAAAGTTCATTATTAGATGATTGTCATCGGATTATGCATCATTAATTACCTACAGCCACACATCTTCTTATAAAATATATAAAAACAGTCTCAGTATAAGAGAGGATCCCTCTTGAATCTCTATTCTAGCACAGATTTAGAAGTAGATATGTGGTAAAATCTGTTTTTACTATATTCGTACCAATGAGATTTAGATAGCGGTTAGTTTTTCACTAATAGTGCTCTAACGTAAATTTTCGTTCACTTAAAAACGTACGAATAAATTTGCTAGGGTATATATAAATATGACGGAAAGTTATATTTTAATATTATATTAATACTATACTTTTATAAATTTATTTACTCTAATCCTATCATCAATATAAGGCTAAACTTAACTATAGCCGGGTATTAATTGAATATTTATTATAATATAATCTATACATTAAATTATATTATAAATACCTTTTCCCATAAATAATTGCAAAGTTTATTTATTATCTGAAGAAATATATATATATACGTTACTACTTTTATAATTATAATAATTTTATAAATAATTCAACTGCAATAAAACCTCACAATACTATCAACAAATATTATAGATATCTCATTTTCTGCGGTGTTATTCTATAGGGAAATAATAACTTATTATATATTTATTTCATATGTAAATATTTAATAATAAATTTATGTATTAGAATACTAGTATATACCCTGAAGTCGATAAAAAACTAATACACTATACCATTATATACTTGTAACATTTAGAGCCTATCTATATATATATAGTATGGAAATTGTATAGTATAATACCTTATCTATGAGTACAGTACTACTATGTTTTATATAATAATCTTGCGACTTATATAGTAATATATATATATAATATATAATATATATATATATATATATCAATAAACCTCGACGATTACTATATAATACTGATGAATATACTATATTATAATTTTCCAAAATCATAGTGTCTATATTATATAAGACATTATTTTGATTATATATTATTATATACTATAACTAGTTATACGAATTAGATTATATAGTAATTGTATAGGGTTATCTAGTAGACTTCTTACTGTATCTATGATATAAGTTACTTAGCCGTATATACATAGAAAAGTATGTAACTTAAACTTATATATATTACTATTATATTGCTCTACATAACTTATATATATATATATATAATCTACATTTCCCTGATCATCTGTGAGTGTCAACAGTAGCATCCCTCCCTTACTACGTGAATGAGACTCTAGCAAACGGATGAGCACAGTGCAGGCAATCTGCTAGATAAAAAAACACATGGACGGGAAAATTATTAAATCACGAGACTAATATTGATTCAGAGTATCTGCCAATCGATGAGAGAAAGTTCTTAAGCGATTTAAGGCAAGAAAAGAAGGACCAGAAAATTTCTGATATACTCTGACTAATGCAACAACCTCTTGTTTTTTTTTTCTTTTTTTTTTTTTATTATAGATTGGATAAAAACCTAGAATTAAGCTGAGATTACAAAATTAAAGTAATATCAGAACATCCCTTCGTTTACGAACTAGATTTCTATTCTTTATATAGACGCACACAAACAGCCTCATAGTACAGATACTTAGCTTATATGATATATATCCGTAGCGTGATTACTTACTTGTTTAGACTATATATATATATATATATATAATATAGATTATATATAGTATCGTTAAATACGGTATAAAGGATTAATCTTTTGATTGATCTAGCTATACTATTCTTAAGTATATTTAGTTATATATACTCTATATATAGATTTACAGTTAACACAGCCACCTCTTCTAGCGTGACAAAGCCCTATCTAGGAAGGGGGCTCAAATTTTTAAGTCTGATAGTAAAAATAAGAATCAAGACGAGTACAAGAAAGTATAGTAAACACACACAATAGACGAACCGACAGTTGAGACGAACTCTGGGTCTTTCGCTTAGTTGGGTGATGCTTCCTAACACGCATGAAGCTTCCCTGACACGGACGCACCATTATCTAGGAGCTTGTATGCCATTCTTCTTGCCTTATACGACCGACGCCTACCTGAATCGTTCATCGTGCGGATGCTCCATATCAAGCTTATAATAATCCTAAATCCAAAATGTAATGTTGTGCTATTTTATATATATTTAATAAACTTATCAATGTTAAATCAAAAAAAATCAAAGATCATCGGAAAAAAAATTATGCCGATAATGATAAAATTCTCGGATATTATATTTAAAATAGATTAATGTGTGTGTAATTTCTGATTAATAAATATTATAACTTACTCGTTAAGGAAAAAAATCTGATTTTTCTATTAAAGTTTCTTAACACACAGTTTATTGAACAAAATCTGTGTCCATTTCAGGTAACCAATACTCCTCTCCACACACAACTAAACTTGCTAATCCCCGTTCGTTGCAGTTAACATCCCTTTTGTGTTTCTTGTTCTCTTCTCCTAATTCCTTTCTCCTAAATCTTCTCATTTCTTTTCATCTCTCTTTTCAATGCGTCCATATTCCAGCGCAGATCAGGCTCATATACTATATAATATATAATATATATTATATACTGTATATAACTATAATAAAAAGCTTTACTACGCTTTAACTATATATTACGCATATATATCAACATTCTATATAAGATAGTAATAATACATAATAATATATAATATATATACTTATATTTATATAAGTACATTTTATACACTAATTTATTATGAGTGCTATATGCATATTATCTATAAATATATTATATATAATATTACCTATATATAAACTATATATATTTAAACTTCTCCTATATAATTACTGATATATAATATATAAATGATTATATTTCATCGGATCATGTTACTTACTTTTTAAACAGGATATATTACTATGATAGAGATTCTGTGCGAGAAGAATTATTTAAATGAGGAATGAACGTAATACAAATATAAATCTGCTAAAATGTTATGAGTGCAGCATTGGCAAAATATTTTGTGTGAGAGAAGCTGAGAGAAGCGAGAGCGAGGAAGAGAAGAGAGGAGGAGGAAGTCTGAGAGGATAACTTAGTTAGAATTGAGGAGGCTATATATAAATGGAATGAAAGAAGGGTAAAGCCGCAGGAGAGGATTGGAGTGGCTACTTAGAGTTTGAGTGGTGGAGGGAGAGAGGAGACTGAGAGGGAGAATCTCAGTTTATGATAAACAATAGTTATGTTGGAGAAGAGGGAAAGGTGCGAGGAAAAGGTGAGGGCAATAAGCAAATAATAATATTTATCGATATATAAAGGTAAAGAGTTGCAGGAGAAGCTGTCAATAAATTATAGAGATAATTATCCACTGATGAAATACTAGTTCTATTGGCGAAAAATATACGAAAGAATATATTGGGGATGAGGTTGAGAGAGAAGGTAGATATCGAAGACTACGGAGAAGAAAAGTAGGATATGAAGTAGAATAACGACGACCATCTTATTCACACTAACAGAATGTTTACTCGATGAAGATGCTTTGAGAATATGGAAGAATATTCTTTGTAGCTTTACTAATCGATAATGCTGGACAATAGGCATTCGATTCGGTGCCCAAAGGAAAATGCTCTGGAAGATCTATTGAGGGAGGAATAATGGAGTGAGAGGTAAGATTAAAGAAGGTAATAAGAAAGTATATGTTATGAATGTATGAGAAATTTTGACTGTTGTTGTTAGAAGTGAGTGCGATGAAACGATGATGGTTTGAGGTGAAAACAGGAGGGAAGCAGGGGAGTGTTTTTATTATCATTTTTACTATTTATATGGGTTACAGTAATTTGGTGATAAGGAAAGTGAGGGAGAGAATGGGAGATTATGAAGGGGACATATATATGGTGCAAAGTAATAGCCGGAGGATGAACTTTGGCATGTTGAAGCGAGAGGATGAGGACGTATAGAGAGGTGTGTGAGTTCTGTTTGTGAGTAAGTTTAAGGAAGCATGGTGATGGAGGATGAACGAAGAGATAATTACAATATTTTATTCTTCTTGCAAGGAAATGAGGATGGGATCAGAGGATGGTGGTGAGAGGGAGGGAGTGAGAGGAAGGTAATCACCTGTATTTTCAGCTAGAAAAGACCAATCGTTAGTAGATATATTTAAGCAGAAGGGATGTTATAGTGGATAGAGGGAGAATGATTACGCGACTATAAGTAAATGGAAAATCATCGAATTAGATTATGAAAGCGGTCATATGAGGTACCATTATAATGAAACGATAAGAACATCGGAGGAACAACGAGGTTAAAAATATGATTTTATCACATGTATTACTGAAACTAACACACCGCGGATATGACAGGAATTAAGAAACCTTAAATGTATATCAATATGAGTCATGGAAGTTAAATGAAGAAAAATTATGATGAGCAGGGCTGTTATTTGAATTCAGTTTGTTGAGTCAGGAATTCATAGCATAGAAGATCAGATGCGAACGATCTGCGCGCTGCGTGAGGATGAAATACTGGAGAGAGATGGATCAAGGCAGAAAGCGAATTAGTAAGAATTAATCGATTTTTATTAATTAGATTATATTTTTATATTATTATAAGTAATAAATTATATATATATATATATATATAATATATAATATATATATATAATATATAATAATATATATATATTTATATATTATATATATATACTTATATATACTAATATAATTATATATATTATATATATATATATCTATTTTATTATATTAATATATATATATATATTAATATTATAATATTATATATATTATATATATATATATATTATATATTTATATATAATATATATTAAATATATAATTAATTAATTAATATATATATATAAATATATATATATATATTATATAATTATATAATATAATTATATATATATATAAATTTAATCTAATATATTATTAAATATACCAAATCAAACACTACGTCTGAGACTCGATGCTTAGCACGAGTTACATTATAGAAGAGAACAAGCTGATTTATCATATTGTGTACGTATTATAAGTACCGCTTGATTCTCCACACATAAAATTGATTAATATCAATGCAAAATATTTAGATAAGGAATTATGCCAAGGAATTACAACATTTTAACAAATAAATGTATAGAATAATTGCATTAAAAACGCTTTTTAATTCCATCAGGAGAAACAAGGTAGATTATAGTACGTGGCTCACAAAATCGAAATCTTGGGGACCATGTGTCTGTGAATTTACAATATATAAAATTGGTAAAATAAATAATATGTTTAAAATAGTACACATAATAAATAATAATATTTATACAACAATATTTAATAAATAAATAAAATAATGAAGAAATTAATAAATAAAGGAATAATGGAAAAAAATAACTTGAAATATTATAACGTATAAAACACATTACTAGGACATTTTAATCCTTAAAATAAAGAACTTTTCACCACTAGTGAGATAATTATCTCACCATAATCTAAATTATATAAATCTTAACAAAAAAAAATAAACATATTATACTCACATGAAGAATGATAGTGATAAGTTTATCAAAAATAGTTCAAAATTAATAATAAAAATAACATATTCAACTAATTAGAACATATTTAAAATATCGAGTGAGTAATAAGAAAAAAATTAAATATAATATAGAAAGAGAGAGAGAGACGGAAGAATGTCACACCATAGATATGTTATAGGAATCGCACTAGAGTGGTCATGATATATAACTCTAGATTATAATAAATTTATTAATTATACTGTATATTAATTAATATCTACTGAACCTTGAAATTGTGTTTTCCAAACAAATTCGCAATTATAATTATATATATATATATATATATATTATGGTCAGTCTCTAGAAGAGCCACCATAATAATAATAAATGATTTATTAAGTAACATTTTATATTTATTACTTCATTGTTTATAAAATAATGAGATCACATTTCTATTAAGTATTGCTTATTATTTTAACTAAAGAAACCAAAGTATACTCATAGGGCTACTCAGTAGATCGCAGAGTTGGGGTCTACTCGTGAGATATCATAACCGTTATAAGGAACACGTGAGTAGATCATAAATTTACCATATACCCTCCGTGAAGGGTCTTCACGGAACCTATTGTGTGTGTGGTGTGTGCTCGTCGTGTGTGTTGTGGTGTGTGTTGTGTGTTGTTGTGTGTGTTGTTTGGGACACGCTTTATTAAGTAAAGTAGTATCACAAATCGCGAGCATCTCTCGAGTAATAGCTTGATTGAGTGAAAAATACCACGTTTTCTGGACAATCGATGGAAAGATCTCCTCTACTTAATACATAAAAACTACGATAAAATCGTTTAGTGAGTAATAAACCTTACAAAGACTAAGTGAGGCAGATATTTATATAGCCACATTTATTTCTGAGAGAAGATAGTTATTAAAAAAGAGCTCGTCCTAATATAATCCTTTTACTTCAACTTTAAAAAAAAGAAAAAATAATAAATAAAATATACAAATAGATTTTATCTTTGTAAGTACAAAGCATCAGGAATGAAACTGGCTGAAATAGAGTTTCAAAAATTAAATGCTATAGTTGGATGATTTGAGCCAAATAAGAAAAGCAAACATAAATAAATCTCACTAAATAAATATAAACAGAATCATTATAGAAATCGTTACCTAAAATTGCCAGAATAAAAGTTGTCTCAAACTCCCCTACGATAAATAAAAACACATTATGTGTATTTTTATAATCTTGAGCCTATATACCTATTCCGAATATGAAATATATTGTTAACAAAGTAAATAATAAGCAGAAGAAAAAACGAATAATCTTAAATCAGGATAAAAGAATAATGAATTTCAGTAAGATAATCGAGATAGATACTTAAATAATTTCTGGAATATTTGGGGAAAAAAATGCTACTAAAATATATAAAATATTATAAATATATGTAAAATTTAATTTGCAAATAGAATAAATTAAATGAGAGAGAGAAAAGTATAAAATTTATGAGTATATTTTATATATACAGTTTTTTTTATTTTAAGTTATAATTATTAATTATTTTTCAAATTGGTAAAAAAATTTGTAGTAAATATTAATCTTTTTATAATATTTATAATTTCATTAATCTTAGAATTAATATTGATTGTTATTTAAAAATATATTATTAATTAGATGATAAGAAAATAATTTAATTAAAATAAGATAATATAATAAAATATAATATAAAATAATAAATTAACTAAAAAAAAAAAGAATTAAATTAAATAATAAATATAAAATATAATTAAATAATTAACTTAATTAAAATATAATTTATAAATTAATAATAATTTTAATCTCATAATAATAATAATAATATAATATTAATAAATAATAATAATATAATAATAATCATCAACATAATAATGGTCTTACGTATCGTTTAATATAAAAAAAAGAGTAAAAATAATAACACAACTAACATAGTTACTTCCATTTTTTGACACGATATTAAATCAAAATGGAGAGTTTAACTCACAAGATATCACACTTGCTAAATTTCGTGAATAAATTCGTAATAAGTGCGGAAGTCTCATATTATATGAAGGACAATAATGCAGAGTATTACCTGAATATTTATTAACTCCCAACCTATATAATGATTTCATGCTTACCATAAAATATCAATCTAGTAAGCGATGGTATCAATATTATATGAGTGGACTTGTTGATTCTGGCTTAAGTGATACTATAATAATACTGTTAATTCCAGAATTACAGATATATATATAAGGTAACAATAATATATAATTACTATTTCAATTAATTAAATAATTCCGTAACGTAACACACCCATCCTTAAATTCATATTGAATCTTATTATCACTAAAAATAATTACACCGTCCTGAATAAAAGTAAATTTTCTAAATTTCAGAATAATATTTCAACTTCTTCGTAATAAATAAATAATTAATGAGTTATAATTTTTATATAATTTATATCATAATTAATAACATCATGAAATAATCAAAATAAATAAGAGTAATACTTATAGTTAATAATTATATATTAACTCATATTTCACATACCTGTCTGAATATATGTTTAATGGAAATTAATCATAATATGGCCTATTATCAATGAACTAATACTATAATAAATAAACTTTCCCACAATCTAAAAAAGAGCAAAGTTTTTCAAAAAATGGATATATATTATAAATCAATTAATAAGAGAATAATAAAAGACAATAATAATAATAATAAATATTCACTTATTGAATAAATTTTAATCCCGTAATAAAAATATATAGATAATAAAATAGAAATTACATTAAATTTACTAAAGAAACTATATATCAATATATAATAATAATAATAATGACATTAATAGATATGAATAGAAAACATAATTTATAATAATAATAATTATAATAATATAATATTATAATATCATTATATGATACAGATAAATAGATTAATAATAATATATAATTATTATATTTCGTTCCCACTCAGAGATAAATAATAATAATAATATTAAACCCTAGCTGAACTTTAACAATGCTAGAGTAATATAATTAATGTTAATAACTCAATAAATCATATATGAATCATCACATATATAAATTAATAATATTAATATTAAACCATATAAAATTAAATACATTGATCAATACTTGCACTTAGATATTATATATGATATAATTTGAGATATAAGTAAGATTAGGATAACTACTACATAATGATATTTTCAGAGATGAAGTAAGTTAATAATACACTAATCAATATGAATATAATAATAAATAAATAATTAATTAAATTAGATTTTAATCTCGTCTGATATATACTATCAGATAATACTTGTCCTACATAATAATAATAATAATAATAGAATAATAATAATAAATCATAATAATAATAATATCTTTCAGGATATATAAATACTAAATAAATTTGAAATATCTCTGATCAAATATGTGAATTACATCAAATATCTGTCTAAATTACCGCTTCTTTATGCAAATAGAAAGAAGTTTAATAATTGTGAGATATCCTTATATATTAATACAGTCCGATATTCTAGAAATAGAGTCTGTATAGGTACTCTCGATATAAACCCATGCAACTGGTGTCATGTATATATTTTCAGCTATTACGAAGATGTACAAGTGGTAAGCCTATTCATCCTAACTTAAATAATACTTGGTATCAAAAAAAATCATTGATAAGATTATATGTCATAAGCGTTTATACATATAATACTCATATCATGTTTACTACCTATATTATTTTACGACTATACCCATTATCTAGCACATAATATTTATTTTGTCAGAATATAAATTATAATAAATAATGATATTTAAGAATACCCTCAATATATAATGATATTTATAATATGATATAACTTATATATATATCACACTGATATAGACGTATTATTAACAATATAAATAAATATTAAGTTTAATATATATAGTATAATAATAAATTAAATATAGTAGGTAAAATCAAGTAACTACAAAAGGTAACAGGGATATATTGCAGTATATATTATTCTCATAATACAGCTACGATAGTTTAAATCAATTTATCATTTTCAAATATAATAATATTGGTGATTTTATTCCATGTTACCGAATGTTTAAAAGGTCTTGAGTCCTAGCTTT
Source organism: Trachelipus rathkii (assembly GCA_015478945.1). Lineage (NCBI taxonomy): Eukaryota > Metazoa > Arthropoda > Malacostraca > Isopoda > Trachelipodidae > Trachelipus > Trachelipus rathkii. Next base: position 64,308 of record JABUQX010006973.1, read on the forward strand.
ACCCATGTGGACCCTATATATTCATATGTAATAAAATCGTCATTTTGATATATATTTTATTATTAATCAATACAGTGATGTTTTATGTCTGGAGATCAGAATAACTAAGTTAAACTGGTGTGAGAAAAACTATGAGTGACTAAAATCTATTATAAAGATATTTATTTAATAGGATCAACTCATATTTATTTAGTATTTTCAGTTAATAAATCTAAATTAAGTTTGAAATTGTCATTTTTGTATTGCATACATATTCAGAAGATAGGCAAGAATGAATAAAGATCATAAATCTAAAACATAGTTTACAGAGGGAATTTCGGCAATAGTGGTAGTGGCAACAAGAGCATCTTCAACTGATGATTCTTTCAGATATAAGGGATGCTCATCCCATTTAGGCCAGGTTTGCTTATCAACTATCCAATTTGCACCATGTAACCATTTATTCGATTTAATATAATCACTTTTACTTCCCCAAGAAGCTAAATCAGCTGGATTACAAGAGGTTGGTACATATTTAAACTCTGCTGAGGGTATATTTTTGTGAATTTCGTCAACTCTATTTTGTAAAAAGGTGGGAAGTTGTTTCTTAGAGTAAACCCATTGTAAAGCTACCTGACTATCTGACCAAATGTTGTATATATCTTTAATATTAAGAATATTATTAAATGCTTAATTAACATACTTTAACAAACAGGTAGATAGTAGAACCCATTAATTCCATAATGGTTAACTCTCTCAAAAGGGGTACTTTAACCTTGGACATAAGAATGTTAGACACAAATATTATTTTTGTGATATTATATATATTACAGTTTCATAGGCACTCTTTGAAGCATCAGAAAAAGCATGCAAAATTACTTCATAAGAAAAAATTAACTGCCGTAGTATTTATAAGGATTGAAAACATTTTAACTGAAGAGAGATTAACTCCCACTTACAAAATTCTTCAGCAATGGCTGGTCTCAGATATTTATTCTTCCATAGTTTTTGTAATAATACTTTACCTCTAAAGCTAACAAGGGATAAAATACAGGGGTCAAACACAGAAGCTACTTCTTTAAGTATTTTGCGCATTGTATTGGTAAATTTCTCCACCTCTTTAACAGGGTAAGTAATCAAATCACTGATAATGTTCCATTCTTATGCTCATCATCATTGTGTTATCCTTCATATAATCGTTGCTGGTAAGCTTACGTGAGTAAGTATATTTATATCATTATAATAATATATACTTAAAATAAATTATCAATATTAACATATATTTTATGAGTAAAAGGTATTTCATAACCGAAGTATTTAACATCCTTACGGCAAAATAGAAATTACTCAAGTTGTTCCTCAATAAACGGAAATGAGGTTATCATCTGTATCCACTATTAGGATAAAAATTCAGATGATAAAAACTTAAAGATATTTCCAACTATTAAATTATCATAGTGTATAACAATGAAAATATGAGGCAGTTTTAAAATCATTCATATCTGAGTGAGTATACACGAACTCGTGCGAGAGCGAAATCATGTATGTTGCAAATCATTCATATTTATTATATAATCAGAACACACTAAGTAACTGTATCGCTAAGTTAAATTATTCAGTAACTGTCTATGAAGAATCTGATCATTAAATTATAAACATTATACAAAACACCCATACATTTTTTTTACTATTCTACTAAGTATTCTTATACGAACAGGTTCTTAAAAATATATAACAAAATGTACAATGCTCTAATGGGAAGAAGTTTCACATGTTATTCATCTGTATATACATATAATTGTAATATTTATTTTTATCTATTAATAAGCTGAGGTACTTAATATTTTAAAATCACATAAATATAAACCTGTTGTGTATTTAGAGGTAGTAAAGAATTATTGTGAGTCATTAAATATATGATTATAAACAAATGAGCAAACTATCAATAAATACATGCGTCAAGATGACTACTAGTACAAGTAGAGACATGTATTCATAGATTACAAAATTAAAGGTGTACAGACAGAACAACATATGTGAGTTACCTATACTATATATATCTATACCATATATATATTACTTATATATATAAACTTACATTACAAATTTGCTAGACTTAGAGCAACCCCTTTACTACTTGTTAAAAAAGTACCTACTGATGTGATTTGTGTTTGCATATTTATTACATTAGTTATATGGATTTGAAGGAGTATTATAGGACAAATAGTAGCATAGATTAGTGATCGTCCCTCATTTATCTCTATTACATAATCATATTATACATCATTTATAGTGAAGTATACATTTACCTTCAAGGTATGTGCTAGACAGTCACTAATAATTATATTGTATACACATATATTCTAAAATGACTTATTATTTTATATAAATAAATGAATTTATGTTACTTCATATTTTATATAAATAGATATTAGCAAGTTGTTTATCGTAGTAATATAAATAAATAGGGTTATAATTTATAGTGAGTGAGCAATAATAATTACTAATAATATATATATATGTTATATTACTTAACTTATTTTACTATAATATTGTTAGTAAAATTATCATACTATTTAAATAAGGCTATGGTGATATTAAACAAGTATAGTAATTTAATAAGATTGGTTTTATAAATGATAAGAGTAGAAATATAGTAAGTATATTGATAGAATTTAAGAGGAGGTGAGTGAGTTTACTATATATGTTCGTATGTTATAAAAAGTATATTGCAAAAGGACGAGAATGGGATAAGAGTTGCTTTATATTTGATTAATTAGTATGTGTATATAATACTTACTAGATTTTTATGTGATGGCATTCATAAATCACTTCCAATTTTAATTATAAATAGTATTTTAGTATACACAAGGTTATATAATTATATAATATTATTCATAATTTCATTTCTATCACATCATTCAATCGGTCTATTCTAATCATCATCATGCGTAATTTTACATGAGAAGTGACTAGGTAAGCACCATTCATATGCTTGCACACTCATCATTTTATAAATACTCAACTGAGAAAGAAAATCTCCAAATTACTCATTTTGTCACATTACGATTATTATGCTTAGATATACGCTATTTACATGGTTCTTATTCATACTATTTACTTTTATCTATCACTTTAAATCATATACTATTGACACTACAATGGTATTCAACCTGTCTACGTCGAGATTAGCCAATCTATTTTCCTTCTGATTCTATCTTTGATATTTTTTCTATCTTAGATATCACTAATTATTGAAAAATTATCTATTTTGTAATTCTTAGTCAATGAGTTTTCTCATATAAAGTTCGTCAACTTTTTTCGCCGTAATTATACACATTTCAAAGCACCACTCCTCTCACTTATTGTCAGTTAAATTCTGAATTAGATCGACCTTAATCTCCGACAGCCACTAGCATTACTATATCGGGCTTCATATGTCTCTATTTCACATCATGCGAAAGATATGATTTTCAGGGATACCATTTGTTTTCTAATTGACTGTTTCCTCACGTTTGGAAACACTTTAATATTTGTAAGCTTTAATTCAGAAAAAGTGTATATTTTAAAGTGATAGGTTGATAGCATTAGTCTACTTATCATCTCTAATGTGCAATTATAAAAATTAATTCTTTTTCAATAAATACTCACCACATATGGTATATAGTTATACTGAGGGTACTCACACTCAAGGCATATATACATGACACTAAAGTTATTAATTAGCTATATATAGCATATATATATCCTATATTATAAGACAAACCTAAAGAGTATAACATTCTTGAACTATTCAATACATTTGAGTTAAATATATACTAGCTATACTATTGATATATTTAAGGTTTGGTAAATAAAAAGTGAAAGAAAAAAGATAATAAAATAGAGTATATACAAGAAAAGAAGCAAGGTACAAAAGTAGAAGAAGAAAATGAAAAGAACAGGAATATAATATACATCTACAGAAAAATATAATATATATAAGCCTATTATTATAAAATACATCACTTAGGTTCATGTTTATATATTATTTAGCTATATTCATATAGACTATTAGTAAGTAGTATATATATAGGAACTAATAAAGTCTTTAATATTATTATTTGAAACTGAATAGAGTATATTATAGTATATTATATATATTTAATTTATTCTCCTTAACCAAAATAATTTACTATAAAAATTAATATATATAACATCATTATAAATATATTACTTTCAACTACACTTATAGTAAGATACTCACTTTTAGAAAAAATTATAACACGTTATCATTAATCCCTTAATAGTATAGAGTCAAACATTAATTTATTTAGCATGAGCGCACAGAAAGTACGAGAGATGACTGAGTATTAGCAAAAGCAATCAAGTAGATCTTAGTGGAGTTGAAGCTAGATGAACAGATAATCTGACACTGACAATTATATGTTTTTCCTATTAATTTTGCTTCACTTCAATGTAATTCTAGATATTAGGATATCTACAAACTATGAAGAACCACAATGTCGCATTAAATGAATCGTGTCACTAGTTATGATGAAATGAGCAGTTATAAAACTTATCTCCAGCAACAGAGTTATTCAAGTTAAGCTCTTGAGTATTTAGTGCGTAAATATGCTTACCAAAAAAGAAAAAAAATAAACTACACACACCTGTGAGAGAACTGAAAATTTTTCAACTTTTCAACTATTCAACTTTTCAATATTTATATCATAAGTGATAATCGCACATATCATATATCTATTGAACGCAAAATGAATAGAGAGAAGAAGAGATATATTATATATATTACATACATACAACTTGTATATACATAACATGCAATAATGTCTTTTGTCGCGTTATAATGAAGATGGTCAAACAACACTCACTGCTCATTCATAGCAAATTAAATCATAATAGTAAAATAAATATTATTATAACAGGATCATAGAAGATCCTGTGGAAGTGTGTCCAACACAGAGAATTATTGGAGCGATTATTATGTGGAATTTTTACATATTGTCCAATGGTGATAGCGGCTTAGTTTCAATATGCTTTTTACGTAATTACGTCACACACACATCCTTATATATATATATAATTATATATATATATAATATATATATATAATATATATATTAATATATATATATATATATATTAATATATATATATATAATATATATTATAATATAATTAATATATATCTATAATATAATATTTATAATAATATATAATAATTGTATATAAGTGATTGGTATCAATTGAGGACATATGGTAGCCATCACATATGGGATAACAGTGAGAATATCTCATATAAAAGTATTTTATGTGAGCAACTGTCGTATCTATTATCCTATTAGCGTCATAGAGATTATATACTCTAGTATAAGTACCATCCAAATATCGAAGGGAGAGCCGTTCTTATTGTCAATTCCTTGCTTTTTATTATTAATGATTTAAGTAATAAGAAAAAGTATAAAATTTTTATAAGCCTTTTATTTCTCTGAGTTATATTGTATTTGCTTTTAATAGTATATTACAAAATTTCTATATATTTCGCTAATAAATACAAATCTAATATACATATAATTTTTATTATTTAATGTATCTTTAATTATTTCGTTTCAGGAGCAGTTAGTTATTATAATATAACAAAAGTGGTATATCAGTGGCGTTCATGCGCGCTCATGAATAATTTGAGTCACAGTGTACTATAAATAATTTAAAAAATGCTGGAAAAATTTATGGAGTGAATGCGTCCCATCAGTCCCCGATTAAATATCATAATTCAATATATATATATTATATTATAGTTTTAGCAATTAATTCTTTATTATTTTTAAACTATTTTATATATGTTCTATTTTTTTTATATACACTATAAAGTTCCACAATCTTCCTTTAAATAGCTTAATTTTGGTTATGATTTATTATTATAATCAATAGTAATGCAGATATACAATCATTTTATTTTACTTATAAGGTATATAGTATTACTTATATCACAGAGTACCATCTATACTCTGAAACGGGCTTTAGTACATCACTACTGATATGTATACTTAGCTATTATAAAAACTGAGATATGATATATATATATTCATATATATATATTATATATATATTATATACTATGATTATTCCTTATCCTATCAGTATATAATGGTGTTTATTAATTTGCAATTTTATTCAATTTAATCTCGCCATACATCTTATTATTAATATACTACTATAGAGTTATTATTTCATAATAACTACCATCACAGGTGTTGAACAATTTCTTTGAATTAATACTTACGAAGTTTATATATAATATATACATTTATCTATACAAAGCATATACTATAATAGCTATCATACATTTAGTACTTTTAGAGGATAGAGTTCTAAGTATAATACTAACTAATTACACTACCTATTCTATTTACATATAAACTTGTTTAAGTGATCTATTAGGTAGTTACTATTATTACTGAAATATTTACATATACTCTACAATAGTCATACAGTCATAATACATCAATACTTATCTTGATCAAATATCAGTTAATTAACTCAATTATTTATAAAAAGTATTACTCTCACCTTGCAAATGCTTCTCGTCTTATCTTCAATATAACCAGGTGACTTTCGACTATTTAATATGACTATTGAGTGAGCATATACCTTTATAAATACTAGCTATAATTTCTAAAAGGATAATTGACACACCACCAACATTTTATCATGTAATAACGTACAGTGATATATTTTTTTCCTCATTACTCGATGAAATAATATTTTTTCCCCACCCGAATCTTGATTTGGTAAGACACTCTCCTTGTCGTAAGTAAACCGTTAGCTATACTCTCTCTCTACATAATTACACAGTACGTATAAGTTCGAAGACTGATTATGCAGAGCGTGAGGAGACAACAAGCATATGGAGAATATGAAGCGAAAAAAACTGCAAATAGTGGAAATCCTTTTCATTGAATATACATCTTCTTAAAACCTTAAAAGATATATTGATACACAAAAGGCAAAATCAGAATATGAATATTTCGAAATTATCGGTGATGATGCGAAAATAAGAGGGAAAAAAGCATGATTTGAGCAATGAGCCGATAAGGAAGATAACAGGAAACAACGCCAAATAATCTTCACTCTATAACTCGTGATATAACCAAATAATAACTTATTTTTTTTGTTTTTTTTATATCTCATGATTTATATTTTTATTCTTATATATAGATTGCGTGATATAACTAACTTGAAAAGGCTACTACGCGAGAAATAGGAAATTAAAATAATAAACTCTAGATATCTAAAGAGATACATCTATTTTCCATATATTACTTATAGATTAATTCTATCACATGTAACAATAGCCTTTTACTAATTAATTAACTGAAATCCCGATAAAGTATAGCATACAGATTAATTTCCACTCATTAGTCTAGGACCCGAGAGTGTATGATTTTATTGATTCTAATATAGTTTAGATATATTATAAATACCATACCAAAAAAAGTATTTTTGTAGATAATTAATTAACAAGACTAACAAAGACATGGGTATATGTAGGTGAACTTAATACGAAATATATGTCATGAGTAAAAGAATAATATGATCACACATAGAATAATGATTTTGATAACGCGAAGACTCACTTAAGTATGTGATCTGGATGTAGACGTATATATGTATAAGGATACGATTGGATATCAAAGTCCTCCTTACATACTTGAACTCCTGGCCTACTAAAAGTGAATAATGCAGAGAACCGACTGAGAAAGCAGAGCACTGAATATTCCAGACGGGAAGAAGAGGAGGAGGAGGAAGGCCGGAGAGAATAGTTATCGTTAAGTAACGAACACAGAAAATAATAATTGATATAGAAAGGGTAATATGCCTCTAGAGAGAGTAGTGAGTTGCCTGAGCGGAGGTTTGCGCCTGATCGAGGAGGAGGAAGAAGGAATAGCGTAACAGGGAGAATCATCAGTTGATGAAACAAGTTTGGAGAGAAAGGGATAATTTGCGCGAGAAGTGGTGGTAGTATATCTAACCGGACATAGAATTAATAAACAAGAAAATCTAGATATATTATATTAATAAGAGGCTCACAAAGTGAGATGGTGTCAAGGAAGCTGTAATATATATAAATAAGAGAGTATCAAAGCTTTCATCAACAGTTTTTTTTTTAGACTTTATCGTATTTAGTTAAAACAGAAAGACTAGGTTTGAGAGAAGAGAGATAATGATAAGAGAGAGCAGTTTATATGTATATCTCGTAGCACGAGACACGAAACATCACCGGGTATCACAGAAGTAGAGAAAAAGGAATCATACGGATCCTTATTATTAGCTACTATAGATAATGTCACTGAGAAGAAGAATAGCTAGGAATATGGCAAGATATGATATATATTGTAATCAGTCAATTATATGAGAATCTACTTGCAATAAGGCATTTATAATTCGGAGTGCCATAGATGAAAAAGCACTTCTAGGATATAGCTATGCAGATGAATATTGGAGTGAGGGGTAGATTAAAGAAGGTAATCTATGAAGATAGTGATTGTAGAATTGCAGTATGTATTGTTAGAGTGGAGTTTGAGCGCGAGAACGACAGACTGCGGATTTGAGGCTGAGAACAATCAGCGAGGTAAGATGCAGGGTAGTGGTTTTATCGCTAACTAGTGTTATATATTACGGTATTTTAGTAGTGGCTGGATCAAGAGAAAGTGCCAAGAGAGTAGAGAACTATGCGGGAATTTGTTGCTTCAGTGTAGACAGATTGATTCTAGATGTTGCTTTTTATTGAGCAATGTTTGGAGCATCAGAACGATCAAATAACAATACGAAGTGTAGGAATTGTTTTGATTGGAGGAGTTTAAGGAAGCAGGGATGAGGATGAAACGTATCAAGAAGAACAAGAGTATATATTAACAATAACAGGAATAAATGAGGAGGGGATGAGGATGGTGGTGTAATAGGCGGTAGAAATTGAAGTAGCTCCGAGTTAAATACCTGCAAATATTCATATCGAGATATTTTATACGAAGATAAGCAGAGTGAAATAGTGGAGGAGAGATTACGCGAAGAAATGGAAAAGTAATGATTAGTTATGAAAGAGGTATATATATACCACATGATGAAATAACGAATAAAAACAATCGAGGAATCAAGTATGTTTAACAAAATAGATTTTTTATAACAGCTACTAATTACAAGAGTACTTTCTCGGTCGAGTAATATATGAGATTTTATACTTTAATGTAAATATTATGAGAAGAGTAGGAGGAGAAGAAAAGCGATTTAATGTAATTATAGAAGAGAGTATTATGAGGATATGAAGAAAGTGAGCTGAAGTGATGTGGAAGATTGAGATGGTGGGACATCTGGAGAGGATGGAGCTACAAGACTAGAAATAACCGCGTGTGAAGATAAAGATGGGAATGTGGACTCCAGAAGGTCAGACAAGACCAAGACCAAAGGGGGAAGAAACGCAAGAAGAGATGGGGCGGAGTCGATGGAGGTATTCTCTTGGTATAAGGCATATCTACCATTCGTACTCACACAGAGTGATACGAATGAGAAGAGGAATAAGGTGCGAGGAGAATGAGGTCCGAGAAAGAATGTAAGAGCATAGGTTTGGGAAAGTATTTATTGAAGATAATCACTCTCTTAGGAAGAGTGACAACTACATATTATTACATATATATAAAATTTTATGAGTAATTAGAAATTTAATTAGTAACTATCATAAAAGTATAGGAGAATTTTAATATTTTAATGTATAAGACCTACTTTACTAGAGGTATGATAAGGAGGTTATGTAGAGTAGATAATATGGAGTATATTGGTGGGATAGCAAAGCGAGAGTTGGTCACTTATCGAGTATACTTAGCAAAACAACCCTATATCCTATTAGGAAACTTTCAGCTTCAATGATAAGACCTAAAATAATAAGCTCGTAAATATATATAATATATATATAATAATATTATATATATATATAACATAATATAATAACAATAATATATTAATATATAATATATATTATATAAATATAATAAATAATAAATAATATATAATAATTAATAATAATAATTAATATAATTAAATAATAAATTAATAATAATAATAATAATATAATAAATAATAATAATATATAATTAATAATATACATTAATTATATTATATAAACATAATATAATACAATAATAATAATAATAATAATAATATAATAAAATTAATAATAAATAAATATATAATTATATAAAATAATTAATAATAATAAATAAATATAAATAATATATTAAATATAATAATAATAATATAAATAATAATATATTAGAGTATATACACTCAAGAATAGACATAATTATTCAATAACACGCTATAATAACGCGCGCATTGTGACATCAACATCCGAACTATAGTAAATATAGTAATAATAATAATAATAAAACTAGATAATTAT
>JABUQX010006974.1:2500-42500 GCA_015478945.1 Trachelipus rathkii
GTTATGTTAGATCATTAAATATGATGAAAAATATATAAAAATAAAATTTAATATTTGAAAAATGAAGAATAAAATATTTAGCTGAAAGATGAAATATTTATATATATATATTAGAGTAATATATATATAAATATATTTAAATATAAAGTTATTAAATTATGTTAATTTCATTTCTATAATATATAAAAAGATTGGCTCATTAAGACAGTATTATGTATATTATTTAAAGAGTTAAACCATTTTTGTAATATACGATATAATTGGTACAGTTAAGATTAGTATATTAAGTATATAGGTGATTAGTTGGTAAATTGATTCTTTAAATAAATTACCATATGAGTTGATGGTATTGAGTATTATGGTTATATAGTATATACATAATGGAAATAATTCTGAGGTAATGAAAATGATAATTTTAAAAGCGATGTTGGATTATGAATATATATCTCATTTAGTGATAGATCGGTAATTCTTATTAATTAATAATGAAGTAAAAAAAATTTTATTATCACTTTTATGGATAATAATATAGAAAGAAATAAGAATATCTAGTATAATTAAGTAATCTTGCATAAAAGGAACGGCTTTGGTTTTATATTATAGTAGTAAATATTGTATTTTAATTCTATTATTATTATTGATTATTATTATTATATATTATTTATTATTATTAATTTTTATTTAATTATTATTATTATTATTATTGATAGTAACAATAGTAATTTTAATTCTAATTATACAAAAAAATAAAAATTATAGTGTCATATACATTAACCATATACTTCAGCTACCATTGCTATATATATATAGTTATTTTCATCACGTTTATTATTATGACTAATTATTTATTTAAATGAAAATTATATTTATATTATTAGAGACTTATTATTTCTAAGTGTTAATTTTGTCCATTTTATTTATTTTATATTTTTATGTAATATATCTTTAAAATAAGTTACCTTTGAACTAGATTATTATTATAATTATTGTAAACTATCGTCAATTATTTTGTATTCTATATTACTTCATATTTGTTGCTATTTGTTGGACTTGATCATATTTGACAAATTTGTGATCATATTTGATTTAATTATGCCTTCTGTTTAAAACTACGTTTATTTTTATTGTAACTTAAATTTATTGTAAAGATTCAGAGATTAACAGTTGTAAGTTTTGGGTATTATGGCACATAATACTAATTTATATAGTTAGGGACGCGCAATTTTAAGTCAGTTATTTTGTTGTCATATGATTATTCTAATAATATGAGATGAGAAAGTATGTTTTTACATGAAGAATAAATTTTATTTTAGTTTTGTATTTCATAATTATTTATTTTGTATATATTATTTCATTAATTTCCTTTCATTATATTTTAAATACATATTTATGTATTTATTAATTATTTCTAATATAATCATTATCACATAATTTTGTGAATTGAATAATACTCTTTTTAATTTTTATAATTATCCAAATCTTTTTTTATTTTTTTTTTTTTTATTATTATTGATATAAATTCACTATATATATATAATTTAATGTTTGATATATTATAATTTATATATATTCATGCAATTTAGCTCTTCACCATCATTCAATCATAATCTTTCCATCCTTTTCCCTCATATACTAGATTGGGGGTGAATAATGCGCAATATTATACCCCTAAGTAATCAATTAAGATAAAAATATTCATTATAGTAAGAAGCTTGTTGCATGTACTATAAAAAAAAATCTTAACCTACTCATGGCCTTTCACAAAATGCGATGAAACCTCACTCATGTGGAGTTATCTCGTACGATGATCTCATTAGGGTTCATACATACTCAGTTTGCAGGATAATTACGCGCTCCAACATACACATAAATGCACAACCTATAATGGGCTTAAGTCAATATCTATACACTCTCAACAAAAATTTTACCACTCGTACAAATTCTACATTCTCTTTATCAGGGTCTATTATGTTAAAAATTATCTTTGTGCAGACTCTGCCAGGTACCTCACGCGCATCTCCTCTCTCTTTGCAGACACTTTTTCCTTTCTTCGAGTTTACAGAACACTATGACTATTTCTTTAGGCTCACTCAGAAATCAGAATTTTCGGATATATCTCTCAGATAACGATTATCATTCGTAGACTATGAAACGTATGCAATATTAAAATACCATGCTTCTCATTTTGATATTTTTCTCAAGGATAACAGTCCTGCAGATAGTCGGTTAGTCGAACCCTCCCTAACAAAATGAAGTATACGTTACCTCTTAGATATATACGCGATATATTTCTATAACTTCGCAACAACTCATGGATATTTTTCTACTATATCTTAATAGCTTACTTCATTTTAAATCAGCCGGCCTCGAAACTTGGAGCTATATTTGTAAATAACCCTTATATCGCAGTCATAATGTAGAGTGGCGCAAATTCTTTCGGATTTTAAATTGCATCAGCCATTCCGAACAATCCACAACTTTCCCTATTACACACATCATCAATATCATAGATTGTTTCTCTATGTGTACATTCACCAGACCATTGATGCTGGACATATAGCTCTCACTACGCTCATCAGATACCTATTCATTGTTCTTCACCAATAACAATATTGAATTTTTAAACACAAAACAAGACACCTGCCTATCACTGCACAACACTCACTCACCACGCGCAATTATCTCCTTTTGTAGAATAATCCTTCATATATTGATATAACCATTGCCTAACATAGTGTGCATAGAATTCCATTTCATATTTTTCTTTTCGCACTGCACCATATATGTCTAATTCTCGTGTCCCAAACCAGGCTTGCCTCACGTCTTCATCATAACTAAAAGTCGTGTAGGTCTTCTTATATTTTAGAGCTTTTGAATTGCATGCTTCTATATAGCGACACATCTCAGAGATCACACAGGGTCCCATCTCCTTATATGTGCTCGCTACAAAGAATACTCACTTCACTTTGAACAGCGGTTGTGTTCAACTCTAGACAGGGTTACGCACACAAAGCACGGACTCACACTAAGTCAGCAATAATGTTATTTAAATTTTTTCCTCAATCTCGAACACCATATGAAGGTATCTTGCGTACACATCATACCACTCATAACGTCTTATCATATTAGTGGGTTATATTAATTAATATTTTGTGTATAAATATGTATTGATAGAGGAGTGTTATCCACGCTCAGAGAGACCCTCTAGTATATATATATATATATATATATATTATAGTACTGTCTTTTTGTTCTATTCTATGATTTTTGTAACTTCTACCAATTCCTCCATACTTCACTTAATTATACTACTTATAATTGATTAATACTAGATTTGTAAGCAAAAGTTCTAGTTGTCAAAATGTTCAAAAGTGTGATCTCTCGTCTATTTTTCCGCTATCATTATTCGATTACAACCATTTCCTGAGAAAATTAGAGTAAGTGAAAAGAACTGTATTCAGTATTTTATTGTTTGTGTTAAATCAAGTGTTTTGGGCGATACCCTGCATTATCTTCTCTATAATTTTTCTAAACTTTGATAATAATGATAAGATTGAGAAAGGAGAACTATTTCGTGCTTTAGTTCATTCCTTAACTGTTCTCCATCATCTGATCAGGTCCTTCATAATCAGATACAACTTAGATTATAGATTACTATATAGGGGCGTTATAGAGTAATACAAAGGAAGTTGTTGTTCCTAATAATTTTTCCTATTCCTCTGACCCTAGAATATGGTTCCTGATCCTGCACAACTCGAATCACGCATCCTATATCTTACTAACATAATAGTCCTATTACTAAGAATTGTTCAAACGCGTAGGACTCTTACCAGCTCCTAATTACATATAAATAATATAAACCTATAACTCATATAAGCTTATAAACTCTAACTAACCTAACCTATCTAACCTTAATACTTAAACCTAATTTCGACCCTCTAGAACAGTGTAATAATAAAAAAAAATATCTGAACTATTTCGATCAAGCCTAGATACATCTAATTTAATTAAGTAACATGAAAAAATGGTCTTTAATATAGAACATAAAAATATATTTAAATTATTTTGATCCTCTGAGCTCCCGTTTACCGTGATGGGGTTAGCCGTTTAGTAACTTTGTTCCATATTTTTCTTTTTATATAAACTATATATATACCATATATAATATCTATATAATATATATATATATATATATAATTATATATATATTATATAATATATATATTATATATATATAATTATATTCTATATATATTAATATATATTAATATATATTAATATTATATATAATATATATATGTATATTTAGTACTTACTTATGTAATAATAAGGTATAGTAAGGTCACTATAATTTTTGAGTCCACTAAGAGAGTTGTGGAAAGCCCATATTATACTCAATTTCAAAATTATCAAGACCTAACATAATAACCTACTAAACCGGCCTTTTGAAAAGGTGAGTTCTTATGGAGCATGATATATATTCATGTAAATGGTAAAAGATATTTCATAGCTCACTATCCCCTACTTATTAATAATTTATATAAGTAATTTACCTTTGCTAAGTCATTATTTTTACAACATTATATTTTCTTTATCGTAGATTAGTGATGAGTATTCTATACTTATTTATTTATATTATGATAATTATAAGTGATTTAATTAATTTATGTGTATATTAAATTTTGCAGATTAATTAAGTTATTTTAAAATGATTATTACAAGTAACTTATTTTGAATACTTATTAAATAGGTAATTTATTTAAAGGGTTAAAAAGCTTAATAAGAATGAAAGACAAACGTGGGGGGTACACCTTGAAATAAATAACTAAATTATTGTGTTACCTATAAATTAGAATGTGAATATTTTTGTTTATTTATCTGAATTGCCTGGTACCTTTTATTATTTATATATATTAAAGTATGAAGTCATGGTCAATAATAATAATAATAATAATTAAAAATATTAATTTTAGGCCTAAAGAATCTTAAAAACATACAAAAGAGAATAGATAGCGTTTAGTTTCGTTTCAGGTATCACGAATTTCAGAGAGAGGGGGGATGGATTTAAATTTAAAACGTATTTTTAAAAAATTATATGATCCAAAATTAATTAAAAGAGTAATTGAAAATTATGAAAAATGTTAAATTTTAAAATTGTTTGCAGGTAGGAGTTTTATTTAATATTTTATTATATATTTTAGAGTGAAGTTAGATTTCTTGCAGATTGAAAAATCATGTAAAAAATATCAGAGAAATATTTGAATTTATAAAGATAACTTGGAAAATGGAAATATATAAAATATAAAAAATTTAGATAATTAGCTTTTATTTTGATTTTGTTTCAAAGGAATTTATAGTGATATGTAGGAAAGGGTTGGAAAAGTTTTAATAGACATTTTGGTTTCTTTATATTTCTAAGAACATGGGAAAAATAATATGCAAATTGAAGCTATAGCTTTTGTAAAGTTTACAGATTTGTCAAGATTGTAAAACTTTTGAAGAGTTAGGAAAAGCTAAAAAAATCTCATAATATACGGAAATAATGACATTTCTCTAAAGGAAGCAATATATTCAGTGTGACTCTGTGGGTACATTAATATTTTATTGTCATCTACCTCCTTTCCCCAGATTTGGGGTGAGGTGTGCATCATACAACGGAAACAGAAAAGTAGTAGATAAACATAATAACTTAGGTTATAAGGAAAGCTTCCCTACCAAACCCTCCATACCCTTAAGTAAGAGCTCGTCACAGTTTATCAATACTAGATCCCAAATAGTGCTTATCATCTCTAATACATCACGACTCCATCATATATCATTTGTTTTATTAATGAATTGAGCCAAGATAAGGATGCTTAATACGATTGACGACTTGAAACTATATGAGGTTCAATACATATTAAATAAGGTAAACTACCTTGTTGAATGTGTTTTTGGAAAGAAAAGAGTTGATTATCTCTAAAACTCTCATTTTTATATATATATATTTGTTTTGAATCATAAACAAATTTTTGCGAAATGTTGGTCAACCTTGAATTCGAAAAATAATAATTTTGGACCTAAGTTTGTCTGTACGATGTGGTGTGTGTAAGTGTATGTGTTAATAAGATTTGAACCTTCATATTTTAAATTGTTTTACAGGTGGTTTTGTTAATTTACATATAATTTTTAGCATATATGTTTTTAAAAACTCCTTTATTTAATAGTTTCTTTTTTCATAGATATTATTTTGGACTTTTTTAATTTAGTTTTTTAGTTTTATGCTCTGACTTCTGCCTCAGAATTAAAATATGCGCTCAAAATTATGTATACGTATGTATTCATAACTATTCAGCGTAATCGTTAATAACATCTAAAATTTTAAAAATATATTTAGTTACAACGCAAATAAGAATCGTTTCTGTTTTCAACGGAATTAAATCAACTTAGGAGGTAATTGATAATGGTACTACCATTGAGAGATTCAACCTGACAAAGCCATCGTCCTTTGAAGAAAATTGAGATAAATAATACTAGAATCTCACTAGCAAAGCTTTGGATATAGTCATTCTACTTTCTGCAGAATGAATATTCATATACCATATAGAGTGTATAGATTTGTTTGAGTTCCAAGATGGTTATTGTATTATAACACTCTAAACTCACAGTGAAAAGAGTCTTCATTATCCTTATATATAAGACATAATATGCTACTGATACTCGAGCTAAATTGAACACTGTAGGTAAGTTACTTTTCTTTCTATAGATCAGAAGATGCATAAAAAGAGACATTTTTTGGAAATGTTTGCCAGAAGTGGTTAGTTTGTGTAGATCGAGCAAATTAAAGTCATCTAGTTCTGCATTCGACTATTTTACCACGAATTTAATTGAGCTTTCAACAGGAAGATTATTATATTTCCAGAACCTACTCAGTATGCGATGAGGATCTCTCCGAAATAACACCTCTAGGTAACCTTCTACCGAGTGTTTCCTGCTGCAGTTTCAAAGTAACTAGCGGATACTAGCCTCCTATAAGATACCGCCGCATGTTGTGAGTATAACTTACCTTTAGGACAAACTGAACCTAATTCGTATCTCGATCTCACTACTAACTATTATAAATAGGTTAATTACTCTAAAGAGATATAAGATTAAATTGGTTACATTTATATAGAGAAAGTAGAATTATATTCACATTTCAATAAGATAAATAGATATAAATTAATGAATATAGATATTTACAAAAAAAAACACAGAATGAATAAATAATTTTGTGTAAAAATTCAATAACAATCAATGGCAATTTGATTAATTTCCATCTCGAAAAACTCGTTCTAAGATACTCTGTGGAAGCGCTGGTAAAAACAATCTTGACATCTTCCTTCTATATAGTATCATGTTAATAATACATAAACTAATAATAATAATTTTTTAGTGTAAATTATTTTTTTATTGAGGAATAGTAATTCAATGCATTTTAACTTATATATACGAGAAAAATAAGGATCGAGTACAAATAAGAATTCAGATACTGCTTAATGTTTGAGGTATTATGCAGTATTATAGTAGGATTATTATGAGTAACTAAATAATTGTAATCAATTGCTAGTTATAGGAGTAGCAAGGGAGTTGAGATATATATAGATTATATATATATATATATTAATATTAATATATATTATATATTATAATATATATATATATATATATATATATAATATATATAAATTAATATAATATTATATATATAATATATATATCTATATATATATATTTAATTAATAAATAAATATAATTAATATATATATATATATAATATATATCAATATAATATTATTATATATATATTGGTTATTTATGCATGTGGCGTAACATTATGTAAGAGTACGTTTGATGAGAGGTATATTGGGTAGAGATAGATTTGGCAGGGTGTCTATAAAATAGGAGGGTTTTGAAAGTAAACGTATGATAAAATTTTCTGATGTGATGTAGTTGAAGTGAGGACAGTCCCTACTACGTATGTTGAAGTTATGTTAGATGGTATGAGTACATAGCTTTGGAATCATAGTAGTATCTGAGAGTTTACTATATTTAGGGCATGTGTTTATTGGATGAGAAGGGAATCACTCATTTAGATTTAGATATAGCAGAGTGGTGTAAGGAAATGTATGTGATAAATGAGACATAGAATGAGTATTATGACCTTATATGGTGCAATTAAATCGTTGGTGATACTGGTATAAGGAACTATATAGTTACTATTGAAGTAGCGCTGAGGGTACTTACATAGAGGGTATGTATTTGATTTACTGATATGTGTTATATTATTGTTATATATATTATAAAGTTGAGAGACTTATAATTAGGTATCTTAATAATAAGTAAGTATATTAATATATATATATATAGATCTAAATATTTCTAATTGTTAGTATCAGATGAACAATATTTAAGTGGGCATGTCATTAAGGTGTGAAAGAAGAAATTGTAATATAATGATAAGGAATGATATTGTATTAGAGAGTTGTGTGGTGTTAGAAGAAAATGAGACGTATAACGGAGTAGTGTAACTCTAAGGCAACACCTGCAAGAGAGTAATTGTTATGTATCTGGGTATATATGGTCATTTGTGATCAAAAGATGTAATGTCAGTTCCGGTGTCGTGCCGTCTTTTGCACAGCGGACAGTTTGTCATAACAAAAGCATGCGAGTGTACAGGTATAGCGGAAACCGCACGTTCGGGTGCCGCACCGCATAGCACTAGGTGCGTCGATTAAGCATAATATATGGGATATTTATACCCGAATAAAGTAAAATAGTGGATTGAAGTCGGTGAACGAATGTCTGAAAGGAGAAGAAATGTGAGTTTGGCAAGAGGCGAGAAGAAAGGTGCTTGATACGAGAGAATGGCGGGGTGTTATGTATAGGGGTATGGTTGTTGGCCCAAGCCTTGGGCCATAGGGTGATGAACCCCTATATACTTTGACGATTTAACCCATAGTTGAAGGATATTCACGTTTGACGTGTGATACCTACTATATAATGAAATCATTCTATAATAAGATGATGGATTTTCTGATTTGACGATATAAATAACGAAATTCTTCTAATATTAATTGCGGACAGAGGGGTATAGCTGAGTAAAGGGGCTTGGGCTTTTTCATTTTTCGACTATGTTAGTACATATATTCTCCATCATACTTATACCATCCCCTTCCACCACCCCTCTAATTCTTTCATACTAATGAAACGCACCTTACTTATAATCCATAATCTTGGGGAATAAAAGGTAGATGAGAAGAAGTAGGAGATATTATATATTATAATATATAATATATATATATATATAATATATATATTATATATATATAAATTAATATATATATATATATATATTAATCTATATATATTATATATATATATAATTTATATATATATATATATATAATATATATATATAATTAATTATTATATATATTTATATATATATTAATATATATATATATATATATATATAATATATATATATATTATTTACTATATATAATATATATATATATATTAATATATATATATAATATATATATATTATTATACTTAATATATATATATATATATATTAATATTTGAGTCACTGTCAGGAAATATAACAGTTAGTAACATTAAAAAATGTTATGAATAATATTATGATAATTCAATATATTGTTATTAACATAACAATATTAATAATATATTCCAATGTTATCATTGAAAAATAAAAATTTATTATTTATCGATAATATTAGTTTTTATTTTTTGTGTTTTTTTTTTTTGTTAGAGAGCATAACTAAAGCCACCTACTTGTTCTCATTATTACATAACTGAATATGATTATTCGAGTAGTGTACTATACTGGTTTTATGTTCAGTAGGCAATTTTATATTATTTTTAATCAAATAAAATAAATCATTTTATTGTTAATTTATTATTGTTTTATTAAAAATAGATACTTATAATATGATTACTACTACTACTAAAAAGAAATTTTACTCTCACTAAATATTTTTAAATAAAAGAAATATACATAAAAATGTTGCTCAATTAAAATTTATATATTAATGTTTATATATATATTTAACCAATGAATCTTTTGTCAGAGATTGTATATTTTTTTATAATAACATATAATATAGCCGATTAAATCAGTGTAAGATAATGTTATCGATATTACCTATTTTATTAGAGTTTAGTATCTACCTAGTGGGTCTTGTTTGATAATAAATTTCATTCTTATCATTTTTTAACTTATACCGGTTCCTGAAAATAAATTGACTTTTAACCAAGTTTAGGGTAGCAAAAGAAACCATTACACTTCCAGTGAAATGAGATGACATAGTTAATGTATAGGTATTCTTATCTCTATATACTATTATCACTATTTTTTAGTTATTTTATTGTTCACATAACAAATAAATATTATGAGTCTCATATCGGGGTTCGAATAATGGTTATTACGTGTATCGTGAATATACTTTTATTATCTATAGTCATTAGTATAAAAATAACTTTGCGCCGTAAGTTAAAAATAGATTTTTTAGATATACAATTACACTAGTCGCTACTGTTCCAAATACTTAAGAAATGTAGGGCATCTCCAACGTATTTCGACCTTATATTATTAGTGTTATAATATTCACTCTTTTCACCTATCATGCATATAAATTTATTTACTTTATATATACACATTCATAATATATTTAATACTATATATATACTAAATTTTATAATATACTTTATTTATTAGATTATAAATGATTAGAGACGTAGTAGGATAGCATTTATGATAAATAAATAAATTGAATAATCAAATATTATTCAACTCGTATATATATATATATATAATAGGTCAGCCTCCAGAAAAATCAAACTATGCACGTAATCTTAAAATAACCCCATTAATCAGGTAACTGGCTAAAGTCTCGGAGAAATATATATAATAAAGATTTTCTTAATCTGCTTGTAGATTATGTTTATTCATTCTTCATTTAAAAAAAAATTAGCTGTTTCTGAAAAAATTCTAAGTTTTTGTTTTAATATTTTTTGTGGAGAAACTTGTATGATATTACCCTGGTTTTTCTGAAAATGCGAAGTAAGTCTCGCGGACGTCCGAGTGAGCACTCGCAAGTGTGCCAAATGTTTTTTATTAAATACTTCTTTTTTAACTAAAGAATGTCCCAGCGTGTTGTTTAAATTCATAGTAATCTGTGGTTACAGATCGGGGTTTCTTGGGAGCCTACCCCGTGGGGACGACTGTGGGGACTTTTGTTCCAACCTCTTTGTCCCTCCGTCGGCTCAAACCCCTTTACTAATTTTGAAATAAAAAGAGACAAATTAACTTTTCTTCTCGTCACGCGAGAATTCATTACTTCTAAAACTATTTGGACAAACTCATATCTCTACCCATCCTGACCTCGTGCCTCACCAAAGCAGATGCAAATGGATCCAGGTTCTGTATTGAACTCTTTTGTGCTGAAGTTGGGGAGAGCGCACTTTGGCACAAGTATCCAAGATTATACTAATTTATAAGGGTGTAATAAATTAATGAAAATTTGTTAATTCTATATAGAAAATAAAAAATTTTTAATGTTTTTTATATAGTTTATTCATAACTGATGATATAAAATTGCTTGCTTAAAAATGGTAAATCTACCACGAAATTTATAATTTATTTTCCTGTAGCTGTTAATAATTATTTTTAGTATTCTCTATTTAGAAAAATATGCCTTTCTCTAAGGAAGGCCTGCCTCATATACTTAATATAATATAAATAATTTTAATAGTAAACTTAGTAATTGTTATTATAAATTATATTATCGGGAAGAGGCCTATTTTACGAGTAAAATAATATCTATTTATTGAGGGAGGGTATGAGGTATGAACCTTACTATATATCCCAACGATATTTTATATTAATAGCTATTTACCCTGTAACAATATATATATATATTATATATATTACATATAAATATATTTTAATACTAATTATAACCTGAGCACATATATATATATTATAGTATATAATATTTTACATATTTTCATTATTATAAATATTTTATTAAATAATTTTTAAGGATTAGTTGTTTTTAGTAGATACTACATATACTATATACTCACTGTAAAATATATATAATTAATATATTAATATATTAATATAATATATATATATATTAATTAATATATATAAATAATTATTTATTAATATATATATATATATATATATATATATATATATATATATTAATATATATATATATATAACACTAAATCAAGATATATATATTTTATACTCTATTTAATTATATTTTTACCTTAATTTTCCTTTCTTATTGCTCTTTATAAACGTCAAATAAAATAAATAATTTGTAGATACCAACAAATAAAATGCATGAAAAAAAAATCATAACTGCCACCATCATTAACCATAAAGCCAAACACTTTATTCACCCAATTAAAATGCAAAAAACCCTTTGTTATTTAACTCATTACTGTATGTGTCGTCATATATAATCTTTTCCATTTGTTTTTATAATTTTGTTTATCAAATGACGACTGTTTCAACTAAAATCTTTTAAAAATCTCAGTTTATATCAATAAAAATATCATTTCATTTTCCACTTTACATTTTGTAATTTTATTTTAAATTTTTATTTCATTTTTTTATTTTCATTGCTTAATCCTTGTACTTATAAATATTGTTAAGTATTTTTATAATTTTTAATTTTTCGTTTTTTTCTTATTTTTAATTACTCATTTTTATTTTCTAATTTTAGATTTTTATTATTTTTGGTAATACTTTTTTATTTTGAAAGGAGATCACTGCAAAATTTCAACGAAGGCTGGCTTTATATTAATAATCATAAATAATATTAATAATATCATAATAATAATAATAATAATTAATAATAATAATAATAATAAAATAATTAAATTAAATAATAGTTATATACTAATTAATAATATATAATATAATTAAAATAATGAATTAAATCATATAAATATATAAATAATAATAATAATATAATAATAATTATATT
Organism: Trachelipus rathkii; assembly: GCA_015478945.1. NCBI lineage: Eukaryota > Metazoa > Arthropoda > Malacostraca > Isopoda > Trachelipodidae > Trachelipus > Trachelipus rathkii. The sequence goes on from JABUQX010006974.1 coordinate 15,553, forward strand.
AAATAAAAATAATAATAATAAGTTATACTAATAATATTATGATCATCATTCCAATTATTATTATTATTTTATATTATTATTATAAATTATTATTTATTTATATTATTTTATTAATTATTATTATTATTATTACTGTATCATTCTGATTTAAGATTTATTGCTATTCTAATAATTCATTTACTATTATAAATTTTATATTTATTATCTATTATTATTATTATTAATTATTTTAATCCACAATTGTACTAGTTGTTGATGGTTGGTCTGTTTTGTGAGATAACCTCAAGAAGGGATTCCTTAGGTAGAGTCTGAAAAGTTGAGATTGAAAGGAGCCAACTTTGAACAAAGATTAGTAGGATTTGAAATATATATGAAGATGGAGAGAGTTTAATATATTTTTTATTAATTACTTTTATTTCTTGCTTTTCTATATTTTTCTAAATCCCTTTTATTAAGTATTTAATTATATTTTATGTGTTTCCTGTATTTTCCAATCTAATAGTCAATTTCTGTTATTTTCTTTAATTGTCCTCAATTTTTTATTATTATTTTTGATACTTTTTATTTGGGAGATCACTTGCAAAATTCCCGAAGGCTGGCTTAATAATAATAAAAATAATAAATAATAATTAATAATAATAATAATATATAAGGTACAATATTTCGTTTATATATTCCAGATATATTAATAATAATAATAATAGCAAATAATACATTAATAATAATACCTATTATACGGCCAAAATAATAAATAATAATGACATAATTAATAATTTAGTATATAAAATAATGTCGCATTATCAATGTCAAATCTCATCTCGAGATTACTAATATCTTATATAATAATTTATTTGAGTTATTATTATTGATTTCATTTTATTTATAATATATTATTATTCTCATCCTATTATTATTATTATTATTATTCTCATTATTTTTTTTTCATTATTCTATTATTATTATGTATTATTATTATTTTTCATTATTAATTATTATCCTATTATTATTACCTACAATTGTGTTGTTATGTTGTTTGTTGTTTTTGAAAAACATTAAGATAAGGCTAGGAAGAGTCTGAAGTTTAAGATGATTGAGATACATAACTATGAACAAATATTAAGAATTTTAAATATTACTTATAGGATGAAAAAATTTAAAATTATTGAGTTGCCAAACATTTATTTTCTTGCTTTCTATATTTTTTTAAATATTTTGTTAAGTATCGATTTAATTACCTTGCGTTCTTTTATTTTTTTTAATTATCAATTTATTTATTTTTCATAATGTTTATTTTTATTATTTTTGATACTTTTATTATTTGTAAGGCAAAGATCCAACTTGCAAATTCTCCCGAAGGACTGGCTTAATATTAATAAATAATAATAATAATTAATGAATAATAATAATATTAATTATAACTAACATAATTAATAATTAAAATAATAATAATAATAATAATTAATATAATAATATATTAATATTAAATAATAAAATAGTATTGGAGTAATAGCAATTTTAAAGATAAATTCAAATCACCATCATTATTAACTATTATAATTTATTTTATTACTTATTATTATTATTTTATTAATTATTATTTATATATTATTATTATATTTAATTATTATTATTTATTATTATTATTATTATTATTATTATTATTATTATTTTATATAATTTAATATTCATTATTATTATTATTATTATATTATTTAATTATATTATATAACTATAAATTGTATTTGTTTGTTGTTGTTGTTGTTTGTTGTTTTTGAACCGAAAGTGCTAGGAAGAAGTTACTATGAGAAGTTAGATGATGGACAATCTTAAGAACAAAAACTCTTAGATTTTAAAATTTATTGGTAAAAATGAAATGTTTGCTGAATATTTACTAATGAATAATTATATAAAATAGGAATGTGAGTAGTATATTTTTTTTTTGGCTCAAATTTAAAAATTTTTGGCCGATAAATGCAAAGGGACTTAAAGTCTTTGAGTCCTTTCTAAGAAATTTCATGCATTGAAAGGTTAATGGTTGCCTTAGCTAATATTATAATTATGTTAAATGTTAATTTTTTTTAATAGTTTAAACTTTGGTGTGGAATATTTGGTATTGATCTTAGGTTCTCATTTATAATGGAAATCTTTACTTGAAAGGTTATGTGGAACAGAATCGATCAAAAAAATGAGGAATGACGAAAGAAAAGCGTGGTGTGACAAAAGGCAAGAAAGAGTAGTGCATTAAAGTGGTTTGTTCTTAGGGAAATGATAGATGATAGTCCGTTAGTTAAGCGGCTTCAAGATGGTGAGTGTGTCGTGAGTGAATTGAGTCTGTAAAAGAGTGTCTTGAAGGAAAGGTAGCTGAATCTCGCACATGCAAAAAGAATGAGGCATAATAGGAATGAATGTCGTAGTTTTGTGAAGGGGCACGGTTGTGCACCTGTTCCAGGTGAAAGGCCCTACATTAACGAGATACCACAAAAGGTGGCTGTCACAGTGTGTGAAGTTTCAGGGCGGAAATTGCCTAACAGTCTCGCACTTAAGGGCATGATGGAAGGTTACCATCCGTGTATTCCCACTGTCAAACACCCAACAACGACCACCACTTTTTGGGGATGGTGAATTTTTATCACCGTTTTCTGCAGTCGGTCGCTAAACTTCTCGCTCCCCTCACATCTCTTCTTCGCCCGAAGAAGAGGGATTCTTCTACCAAGGTAGAGTGGACGGAAGAAGCCCGTGCTACGTTTGACTCCGCCAAGGAAGCTTTGGCCTCGCCCCTCCGATAATCCACCCTCAGGATTTAGCACCAACTCACCTTCAGGTGGACGCTTCCGATTTTGCGGTCGGTGGGGTTCTCCAACAATACCTGGATAGAGTGTGTGCACCTCTCGCTTTCTCCTCCCGCAAGTTACAACCTACATAAACTCGGTATAGCGCTTTTGGTACGGAATTTCTTGATATATATCTTGCGGTCCGTCACTTCAGGTACTTTCTGGAAGGCCGAGAATTTAACAATTTAACCAACCATAAGCCGATGACATTTGCGAATGCATCTTGTCATGAACGACACTCTGCCCAGAGAAGCTCGTCATTTAGAGAATGTATCAAAATTCACAACTGATCTACGGCATATCTCTGGAGTAGACAACCTCACTGCTGATGTACTTTCACGCATGGACGTCAATGCAATGTCTGCTCTATCTTCTCTCAACTTCTACAAAATGGGAACTAGACAGACGTCTGAAGATCCATCTCTTCACCCAGATTCTTCGCTCCATCTCCAGTGGCTTTCGGTCCCTTGGATATAGAGGAATCTCCTATGCGATATGTCTGCAGGGTACCCTCGTCCATTTGTACCTTCATTTTTTCGCAAACAGGTCTTCAACAATCTTCAGGCACTTTCTCACCCCCGGTATTGTGGCTTCACAAAAACTTGTTACAGCTTGCTTTGTGTGGCCCACCGTAAATACGGACGTAAAAAATTGGACTCGTGAATGTCTTTCCTGTTAACATTCAAAGGTTGCCACCAGGTGAACGTTTAGAGAGGATCCACATCGACATTGTTGGACCTTTTCTACCTTCTGACGATCACAGGTACATCCTCACATGTATCGATTGTTTCTCTCGATGGACCGAAGCAATCATATCTCTCTCTTACAAGAGCTGAATCCATTGCTAAAGCCTTCATAGCTCATTGGATTTTTCCCTTCGGTGTTCTACTCTCTGTCACTTCAGACCAAGGATGCCAGTTTGAATCTTTTCTTTGGAGAGAATTGATACGTCTCCTTGGCTAGGAGAAGATTCACACAACCAGCTTTCATCCTATAGCTAACGGAATTGTAGAAAGCTTTCACCGGCAACTCAAGGCGTCCCTGGCAGCTCAACTTCGACCAGAGAGCTAGAATGAAGCTCTTCCATTTTTTATGATTGGTATACGCACGGCTATTAAGAAGGATCTTCAGTGCTCTCGTCTATAGTTCACCTTTTGCCTGGGGAATTCTTTTCTCAATTTTCTCCTCCTTTCTCCGATTCTCTTTCCCATCTTACCCGCTTGAGACGTTGTGCTGAATTGTGGAAGCCCACATTTTCACAGCATCAGAAGGCGCATTCCTTCATCCCGAATTATCTCTCTTTCTATACCCATGTCTTTGTGAGGCATGACTTGCATCGCACATCTCTCCAACCTAAGTACGAGGGACCTTTTCTGGTTGTGCTTAGGAATGAGAAGTTCTATACGATCCAACGCCTTTTCCGCACAGAGGCCGTTTATATAGATCGTCTCAAACTCGCTTATTTCGAGGCAAGCCTTCCCGATTCTCCAATTTTCTCGCACCATTCTGGTTTCGCATCCTAAATCTTCTTTTCCAACTACTATCTGTCTACCTGCATCTATGCTTTCTACTTCACCACCACCTCCACCGCTTCACCTCTCCCCGCCATCCTTATGGCATCGCCGCCTTCACCACCACCTCTGGCTTGGACACCTGTTCCGGCCCCAGCACTACCTACGGTTCAGGCTCCTGTGCAGCTACCAGTGAGCTGACTACCTTCGGTTTCAACAACGCGTCGTAGGAACCGCCTTGGCACTGGTATTCCAGTTCCTTTTCCTCTTTTCCTCAATTACTTTGTCTGCTCCTACTGCCGAGCCACCTGCTCCGATTTATCTCCGTAGACACATTCATCTTCTCCACAAACCCTCTTCGTTCTGACCTGACTCCTTGGAGTACAGCGAGTAGAACGAGAAGTGGGCGGCAAGTACGTTTTCCGAGACGCTATCTCGACTGACTTATTACCACCTACTCCGCCGAAGGGGGTGCTGTAGTGCACGACTTTTTCGAAATCTGCATTATAGATTTATATGATGTGTCTAGCGTCGGTGTCCTTTCAGTATTCCAGCTCATTTATTCCTTATCGTTCTCAAGCATTGGAAGTAGATGCGTGTGTGTGGCCTATAATTCTATTATTTTGATAGAAATTCTAATTTGGCAGTTGCTCAATGATTGGGGTCCCAGTCATAGTCTCAAGTCACTGTTTCATTCTTTGTCACAGTCCAATTGTCATTTAGTAAAGTCTATTTTTTTTAAGTTTTGGAATCATTTGCATCCTACTTTACAATGTGTTTCTGAAACTACTGTTTATGCCCCTTTATCATCGTAAATAAAACACGACGCAACAACAACTTGACATCGCAATTCAGAAGCGACAATATATGTATATATATATATATATATATATATATATAATATATATATATATATATATATATATATATATATATATATATATAATATATATATATATATATATATATATAGTATATAGTATATATATTATATATATATATTATATATATATAATATATATATATATATATATATATAATATAGATATATATATTATATATATATATATAGGGAGAAAGGATTGCCCACAGAGTTAAAAGCGAAAAATTCGACTAAATGGACTTCGGTTGTTGGGTTGGCTGCCCACTGCCACTTACCGTTTGCTAGGATATAGTGATGGCAGGGCCTCTGAGCAAGAATGGTCCATCAATCACCATAAGTGACCTTCTATTTTCGAACGTTAAATTATGAATCGTAATGGGTATAATGGAATGGTCAGAGGAATAAATGTTGAGGTAGGAGAAAAGAAGAGGCAAGGTTGATTGTATGTATTTAGAACAGGGCAAAAATTTGATTTTCACAATGTGACTGGAAGAAAAATGAAAAGAAAACGGCAAAAATAAGTAGTGTTTGTGTGAAGTGGTGTATGGATGGTGTGGAATGGATGAAGAGGCGGGATGAGGTAGTTGACAACGCCTTCCTGAGGCTCGCGTGAGTTAGGGACTGTTGTATCCCTGCACGAAATCGAACACGTTTCGCTCCGATCACGGTTCAGTTGTAGCTACTCATTTTACTCTGGATGAAAGGCTATTCTGCCATGTAGTGTTTCTAAAGTGTAATATTGATTTGCTCTCGATTCAAGTGAACCATCCGTTACTCTATACCCAGCGACAGTCCAAAATTTCTCTCTATGTTGATGATCTGACGCTATATATTGCCGGTGCCAGGTGTCATTTCTTGAACGCGCATTCAACTATCTGTTGAGAATATTTGCTCTCACAATGGGGTAACTTCAATGGCTTCCATTTCTCTCACTCGAGCGAGAGAATCGGAAGCCCACCAAAACTTTACCCATTACTCTTAGGAAGAAAGCGGAGTGGACCATTGAAGCTTCAGAGACTTCATCTGCCACTTCTCCCCGCGAACCTAACTTATATGGTTCCCTATAATTCAACATCAATTTCTTGGACTCTCTAGATGACCACCTATACAATAACGCACTCACACATTAAACTCTGGAAACGACTTGTCCATCGCGTGCTAGAACTCTACGTCATTTCGCCTCAAAATTTTGGGGTGCTGGTCGCAAGTCTCTTTTTGCGTCTCCACATAGCCCTTATTCGATCGAAGCTGGACAGGCTGCGTAGTAAATGGTACAGGCCTCCCGCAACCTCTACGACCTGGTTAATCCCATCCAAAACGAAACATCCATATCTCGACTGGAGCCTTCTGATCGTCACCCGGGTGAACCTTAAAAGTTTGAATCCGATGTGATGCACGCTTTTATCATTGTGCATTAGTTATCTTCGCTTTCAACAAAAAACAACAACTTATTGCTCTGACACCTATTCTGGCGAGAGATAACCTCAGACCTCCTTACTGGCATTTGTAACCGCGTTTATAACATTCCTTGACTTCCTCAACATCCTTTGGCAAAAGGTGCTGCCGTTCTTATATGATAAAGGGTGTACACCTTGGCTATTCCCCTCTCTCACCATCTGTCTGTTCCTAACCTCTCTCTCCAAAATCTAGGCCAACCCTCTGCCTTGTTAAAGGCATCATTTTCCTGTCTCATTCCCACAAATTTATGGTGGATTTACTCCTTTTTTTTACTGATGGCTCTAAAACATGGGACAGTGTGTGCGTATGCTGTCATTTCTGACCGCAACATTTCTCATACCCTTCCTCTCATGTTCAAATTTTTACGGCAGAATTGATGGCTATAATGTTTGCCCTTCTTTCGAATTTTGTTCCTTAATCAAAACCACTTATATCTTTATTTAATTCCAGATTTGCTCAGCGCCTCCAAGTTCTTAGCACTTATTCTAAAAGCACATGATATCGAGTACAACAATTTTCTTCAGCTGCTCTACTCTCTCAAGAAACAATTACACTATGTTGGAATCCCCCCACGTAGGATAACTGGCAACGAAATAAGCCGACTTTAAGCCAGAATTGGTCGCCTCCTCTTTCCGGAGCCTGTTCTAGCCTCTCATGTACCTCCCGATCTAATTCGGACAATGGTCCGCCTCCCTCAACTGAACTTATTCTGCTCTCCTTCCGACAAGGCTTCCGGTCTCTTAACTGGCAGGAGTGCTGGGGCGATGGATCCGTGAAACACTTGGAAACTTTAAAAATATAAAGCCGAACATTGGTGGATGGTCTTCTTATTATAGAAACGCATTTTTTTTTTTTTTTGCAACGAGAGAACTTTACTCGCCTCCTTATTGGCCACAACAATATCACTCACAGCCATTACGATTTCACGAGAATCTTCTCCCATTTGCAAAATTTTGTCGTAGCCACTCCGCTATCTGTTCACCATATCTTCATTGATCTGTCCTCAGCTGGACTCCATTCGCCGTAGTCATTTTCCTACTCTGGTCTAAGCACCTTCTGAAAGGTTATCCCATATCTTATCCGAATCCTCCCTACTTTAATAGTAACTATTTTCCTTCTCTTATTTCCAAGAACCTGAATATTCTGAAAATTACATTATAATGTAAAATCGTCTTTTTATTTCGGTTTACTTTATTTTTGACAATATTCATTTCGCCCATCCAAATTTTCTTTTACTCATTCAAAATATGTATTATTCACCCAGTGTGGTTGCTACCTTGTGAGCCATGGTGGGTCCTGTACATGAAGCTCAATATATATAATATATATATTATATATATATATATTATATAGTATGAATGTATATATATAATATATATATATATATTATTATATATATATATATATATATTATATATATTATATATATATATCATATACTATAATCATTCCATATTTTAATTCTGTTTTCAGGAGGTAATATCATGTTCGAATATATTTATATTGTAAATTATTTGTTACAAAATAAAAAATTTAATTTTATTGTTTATTTTAATCATTTAAATGGTGACTACAGCTATAATAATAATAATAATAATAATAATAATAATAATAATATAATAATAATAATAATAATAATAATAATGTAAAGACTTTAATGAATTTTTTCATAATTTTTATTTTCGAACCTTGAACGGTTAAATTACCGTCAGAAATACTTTGTGGAGAGCCAGCTAATTATTAAGAACAAAGATCTTGTACAGATCAGATTAATGTTGGCCGTGTACCTCAATTTTCCGCACCGCACCTGGACACCTGGAATTGGTATCGCGCCTCAAAGCATTTCACTCGGTGCGTCGATTATCCCTAAATCAGATAAACCTTGTGTGTGTAAAGTTGAGCTGAGTATAGAATGAATTTCCAGCCTTCAAATGTTGCTTTATGATTTTTAAAAAAACTTGTGATAGTGCTTTTAGAAAATATAATGTGAGCGTAGTTTTAAGGTTATATTGAATGCCAGAAAAAGTTCTAAGATTTATTTAGGAGTCTTTCAAGAACCATATATATCTGAGATGAAGCTTAATAAAAATGTAAACATTTAAAGAGAGCTTAAGAGTTTGGCAACGATTTGATCTTTCAGTTGTTAGTAGATGGGGTGAAATGTTTTGGAAAGAAATCTGATGCATGCTGGAAAGAACTCGTAACACACAGATAACATATTCCCTTGAAAAAGTTTACAGATAGAAAATAAGATGAGGTTGTGGCAAAAGAAATTATCTTAAAGATACAGATCAAAGAAAAGGTAAGAGAGAAAGGTATTGTTTTTGAGATTAAATGAAATCTGTTAAAAAAATAAAACAACAAATACTTTGTATGTCTAATACTTATCAAAATGGAGGAGCATAGAGAAGCAAGGGAAAGGTAGCAGTGTACTGTTACATCCGAAATGGGATAAGATTAAAATATGAAACTCCCCGGAAAGTAAATTTAATTTGTATAACATGGACGATAATCTTGGAAAATGAAAATCTGTAAACAGGTTTGAAAATAAGTGTCTTAAAAGAAGAATTAGAGTTTTATTTTCTAAGATTGCATCAAATTATCTATTGTGAGGAAACTCTTGGAAGAGTGATTCGGAGGAGAAGGGCAATGTGTTCTGCCATTTATCGATTAGGCGCTAAGAGGAGTTGGCAGAAGCATGTGAAATGAAATTTGCAGGGTAGAAAAAAAGGGAGAAAGACCGCTTGTAATATAGAGATTTTTTGCTGAAGGATGACAAACGTATTGACGAGACTTATATGAAGATCAGGACTTTAGCAGTCGGTAAATCCACTGTGCGAACAACTGAAAATATACATTCATGAGGTCTTCAAGTAATTAAAGAAATTACAGAATTTTACATTAAAGTTGTTTCTTAGTTTGTTAATTTTGTTTATATTTCCACTAATAAAACTTTTGCTTGATAAGTAAGGTTAAAATCGGGCCACATAAGTGTAAATATAACCTGGTAATCCATTTTTACTGATGCCATCTTTCATCATTGATTTTCAAAACTATGTATAATAAATAATGTATGTTCATCACAGGTGTGCGTATATGCCTTGTAGAGAAAATTTTTGAAAGAAAAGAATTGCTCTAGTAGTAGAAACACTTCTACTTTTTGATTATCTTCAATATCCAGTCTTATGATATGGAAACCGCTGAAGAAAATGCGAACTGATAAATTTGGCAATGTTGATTGATGCTCTTGATGAGCGAAAAAGGAAAAAGCATCCATGGAAAAAGGATCGGGATTTAAAGGTGATATCACCTGTTGGTAACCAGGTAAGAGATTAATTATTATTATTATTATTTTCCAACATTATTTTCACTATTGGGTAAGGTGCGTGATTTTATTATTATTATTATTATTATTATTATTATTATTATTATTATTATTATTATTATTATTATTATTATTATTATTATTATTTTAAATGAAATCAAAAACGGATTTTGTTAAGAAGGAAAGTTAGAAAGAATTTGTTTGAACAGGTGAAATAGAAATAGTAATTTCACTTATTATTATATATATATAAAGAAGCATATGCAAAGTGATTTCTATAACGTAGCTATGAAATAATTAATAAAAGAAATAACTAAGAATCAAGTAATGGAGATTTGTGAAACTATAGGAACTCTGACTTTACATAAAGCACATATTGTAAAGTTTGAATAATAAATTAGGAACATCTGAGTAACAAATTAAAGTTTTAAATAATTTTTTAATATTATTCGGATGAGAAGCCGATTCTAAACATTAACGATTATTAAAATGCGCCATTGATCGAAATGGATTTGAACTTGATGAAAGAGTTTGAAGCATCCATTTTCATAGACTTTGTAACGAGTTACTGGAAAAAATATAAAGACTAGAATTTTTCTGAAAAATGGAAAGTGGAAAATATTTTTGAAGAATATTGAAGCGAAACGTTTAATACGTGTTCCATTTTTAATCCTACGCCAGTAAGATTTAAATATATAAAAAATTACTGTAGTAATATTGAGTTGTCACGTGATGTAAACAAACATTGGAGAGTTAGACTTATATTAATACGCTTTATAAACCTTTTTACGTAAATGTAATTGTACAAAGTTTATTGCGTGCCATTATTTAAGTTTTTGATAATTACCATTGAATCAAGAAAAAATTAAACGAATTCGCTTCTTTAATTCACTCGTAGTTTCAGTTGTTCCAATAATTTTAGTGATAATTTTCGCCAGTCTTTTAAATAACGTTTTGGTCGCTTATGTTTTTATTTTATATATCTACATTACTTGCTTGTTGTTATTGATTAAATTACTTGATTGCTTAATTGATCAATTAAATTAGATTATAACACGTATTTACACTTGTTTACATGTGTCAGATTTTTTTATTATAATAAAAGTTCACACCTCACGGACATAGCCCTATTCTAGGAGGGGAACTTCTCTAGGTAATTTCTACCTAGGATCCGGACGGATCGAACCCGGGCCCTTACCATGCGACTCTGTCGCTCTACCAGATTTTTAATGGAACGCACCCCAACGAAGATGGTTAAATGTGAGGAACAATGTGGATGATTTGTAGACCGATTATTTATTTGAGATGAAGGATATTATAACCCCCCCAAATTATTTTTTTTATTCGCTTAGATCTTATGAAAATGCTAAAAACAAAATATATTTAAGAATTTAGGCAATACAGAGCGAGGAAGTGTTTGGTACGAAAATCTAAGCGGAGCGGGTCAAGATTTCTAAAATCGTGTTTAAGAGCATAATATTCTTATATCGGTTTTTCAGGTTTTCCCCAGAAGACAATGTAATTTAATGTATAAATTCCAACCAGTTTGTCAGTAGCTTAGTGTTTTATCAAAAAATATTGCCACAGTTTTATGCTTTATTAATACAACAAATATTTCTTCTTAATTATAACGGATATAGAATCATTGAGAAATTTAAACATTAAAAAATATAGTTGTAAATTTTTTTCTCGATTTTTTTAAGTTTCTTCATTTCTATTCAAACTATACCTTGGTAATCACAACTTTGTTTAAGGTTTGAATGAAAGAAACATATCATTATTTTTAGCACCTTGTTATTTTACACCCCCTTCTCGAATAAGGCTCTCTGCCCGTGAGTGGTGATAAGAACTGGTAAAAAAAATAATAATAATTTAATATAAACAAGATATTTTATTTGCAAAGGGTTGATTATTTTATTAAGCTTAAAAAAGGTACAATAAAATAATAATAAAGAAAACATTTATTTAATAATAATAATAATAATAATAATAATAATAAACATTCGGTAAAGTACTAATTTATATATATATAAGACTGCATAATACTTTTCAAATTTGCTTAGAATCTATAATCTGTGACATACATTGTTATCATTAATCTTAATGCAATATCTTGGTAACAAAAGGTACGTTAAAGGCACGCTACAAAAATACCAATTATATATATATACTAAGCAGCTTCAAGAAACGTTTGTTTAATATGTAATGTGTCTACCAAAGAGATATTTCTTTAAAATGGAATATTAGTTCTTCATATTTAAGATTATATATATATATATATATATATATATATATCATATATATAATTATATATAATATATATATATATTATATATATATAATATATATATATATATTATATATATATATATATATTATATATTATATATATATAATATATTATATATAGTATTATAATATATATATTATAATATATATATTATATATATTATATATATATGACTAAAGGTTAATAGTAAATACGTAGATAGTTTGTTTGATTTACAAAAATTACAATATCTATAATATTCACATCTCATAAACTTGGGTAACCTGTTGGGCTATAGAAATAATATTCTAATAATTTTCGTTTCTTGTTCTGAGACACTTGCATTCCACAACTGCTTTTGGTGAACTATTTTCCATTGTGCGGAAATTCCAACTTCATTCGTTCATATGGCAAGAAATTTCGCTTTATTTAAAAAAAAAAAAAAAAAAAAAAAAAGTCGGAATTGGAACATGAAACAGAGTGTGATGATGATTTCTACTTCTTAGAAGAAGCAAATTTTTGAGATTAACATTACTTTATATATATATATATTATATATATATTTATATATATATTTATATATATATATATATATATATATATAATATATATATATATATATATATAAATTATATATATATATATATATATATATCATTACACATTATAACATACAAATCACAAATTTTTTTTCTTTTTTGCGGATGTGTACAGGGGCCACCACTGCGCGCAATAAGAGCGGCTATACCGTGTCAGCAAACTAACAACAGCGGGAAGTCCTACACAGAACGAAAAATAAATAATAACAAAACAAGAGGTTTACATTCGATATAAGATGTTCAGCTCATGGAAGAACGCCAAAAATTGTCACTTCGAAAATAGGTGGAGGGGAGTCAGATAAAATATGAGCAAGGCGATTCCGGAAAGGAATGGTAAGTATGTCTGGGAAGAACTCGAGTCTGATGGCTGAGACTGCGTCGCAACCCACAAATATATGGGCTATAGTAAGAGGATCACGCGAAGAACAAAACGAACAGGATGGGGGTTGCTCTCTCAACATGTGAAAGCCATGCGTGAGATTGGTATGTCCAATTCGTAAACGGGCGAGAACCACCTCCTGGCGGCGACTCCGTTTACAAGAGGACGGTCAGTGACCTAAACGAGGTTTTAACATTCCGCAGCTTGGCGCCACGAGAATCCTCCGCCCAACAAGTCTCCCAGCAGGAGAGGAAACGCAATCTCTCTTATGCTTCTAACATATGAAGTTCCGCTCATGGATGCGAAACAAGTCCACGGCGGCTAGAATTTCCGAATGAGTTGAGCCGAAGCAGAGCTTGCTATCAAGCTTAGATAATCTTTATACTTTAATCCACTTGGTTAACAAATACATGTAACACAATTTCTCCTGACCAGAGACCCTACTGTGTAGGTAATGAGCCACCCAAATTCATGGGATAGAGGTTCGGTGACAACAAACTATATATATATATATATATATATATATATCTATATATATATATAATATAATATATAATATATATATATATATATATATATTATATATATCTATATATATATATATATATATATATATATTATATATATATATATATATATATATATATATATATATATAGGCGTGATTCGAAAACCTCTGCAACAAACTGGAGGCTTCCATACAAAATTAAAGAAACTCTTATTGTTAAATAACCTATGTTCGATTATGACGCTTCGTTTCAAAAGTTACGGACGATTGAAGCGTAAACCACGTGAAGTTGTTTGACGCGTCGTTACTTACTTATCCGGAGATTTTGGGTATTCTAATGTTATGTATGTGATGCGTGCGTACATCTGTGTACTCCGAGGGTTTGATAGAGGTAACAAGAAGGATATTTTGTAAACAACGTATGTGTTTTTGCAAGAGGTAAAGCAACAATGGTAAGCTTGTTTATGAATCATTTTTTATTGAGGAAATTACAGTGTTCAAAGGGTTGCCCTGTACCTGATTACATTCGTTTTACATCTCCTGCCATTGCCTGTCGGACTCTCCGAACATGCCCTCACTGTGTCTGATTTGGATTAAACACAGTAAATATTCGCTGAATCTAGTTTCTCTCCTTGTGTTGACTGGGTTAATGTCCACAACACTCTTCACATGCCCCAAAGAAAATAATCTATGGGGCGTGTTAAGGTTGGGCGATCTTGCAGGCCCACGCAACAGGTCCCCCTCTCCCTAAATCCATTTGTCAGTGTAAGACTCTGTTCGATGCCGCCGTAAACTTTGTGGCTGGAATGTGACGTGGAGCGCCATTTATGTTTGGAACCACATGTCTCTTGCGGGTCGCAAGAAGGTATTCGTCATGAGCTGCGGAACGTTGTGTTCTGGAGTAGTTGCAGGTACGCAGGTCCATCCAACGGTGTGGAATGATGACAAGGTCCAGCAGAAATCCCCCAGAATTCCAACCCCAGATGTTTACGCGTAATTTTCGTGGCGGATTGTCCCTCCGTCCCATATGTTGGCCTGTTTCTTGCTGTTGATGCCAATCACGCTGGTAAAGCAACGCCCTCATCCCGTAAAACAAGCACATGTGCAGGAAAAGGCAGGAATTAATTGATGCTACCTTGCACGAAACACCGGGTCAAATCGCAACACGCGGGTGCGAAGTCATTTGGCCCAAGTCTTTGCACTTTCTGTAGGTGGTATGCATGGAGGCTTTGCTCTTGAAAGACTCGAACCACAGATGACTGATTTGAATCCATGGCATGGCAAAGGCGCGTGTGCTAAGTCGACGGGATCCGTTGGCGACTTCTCTCAAGCCCTCTTCTTCAAACGCAGGAGTCCTCGCATTACGCGGTCCTTTCACCAATTCACCGGGGGACGAAGGGTTCCATTATCTTGAAGGCGCTGATGAAGGCGAGCAACATGTTGCTGGTGGGGGTGATTTTTGTGTGGAACCGTTCCCGGTACATGAGGTTGAACGTGGATAGCCTAGTGGTTAGATCTTACTTAATAGCCTAGGTCAGTGGTTCTCAAACTGTGTGACGCGTCACCTTTGGGTGACGCAGCTTCCCCTCAGGGGTGGGAACGCGAAAAGATTTTGAACATTTTTCATAAAATTGTATTTCAGTTTTCATTTAAAAATTCTAATCGATTTTGAATTTTCCAACTTTGTTAAGTCATGATTTTAGTTATGTTATCCATATTTTACTTTTTAACAGAAAACCGTGTTATAGGAAACAGATATATATATATGTAAAAATTAAAAAATTGCAAACTTAGGTTTCCTCCGATTTATTTACGTTATCGACACCTTCTGATTCTACATAAAACCTTTTTCGGGTTCACGTGGTTTTAGTAGTAAAAGAGATTGTGACGAGTGAATTTCGTCAATATAATTATTATTAAAGCTGCGTTTCCAGAAGCCCGACTGCAGCCCGGGCGGGCACACAGGCGCACATCCATCGTTTCCAAGACCCCGTTTGGTGCACTTCTACACGTCACGTAAAACGTCACAGTCCAGCGCCCGTTGGTTAAAATCCCTCTGATTTCGGGAATTTCAATAAACGGGCGGGCTACGCGGAAGAATACTTTGTTTACAAATAAATCTTTTTACAAAACATATGTCGGAAATGGCTTAAAATAAATTTTTTAATATTTTAGTTAACTTTTATATTAAAGGAAACTAATATATCGTATCATTTCATAAATTAGATACATATTTTAAAATATCATAAATTAGATACATATTAGATACATAAGAGTATTGTTTACAATTGTCAGCTGCTCCGAAATGGTGGAATCTAGGTTTTTCACTTCTTCAAGTGAACTGTTCATCATTGCTTATGTTATTTTATTTCAAATTCGAAAGGCCCCCCCCGGGGGTTTTTCACCTTGAAATCGATTTTGCACACTTGGGGCTGCACTCGGGCTGTTTCATGGAAACACAGTTTAAGTGAAGGAAAATTTAAAATATTATATATATATATATATATATATATATATTATATATTATAATATATATATATATATTTATATATTATATTATATATAAATATATTATATATATATATATATTATATATATACTATATATATTATATATATATATATATATATTCCTTTTTTTAGAATCTAACATGGGGTGACTTCGGCACTTGCATTACGTCAAAAGACGCAGCGAAAAAGTTTGAGAACACCTCTGAAATTTGAATGTCGGTTAACTCAAAAAGAATAGTGATCCATTCGTATCCATGCCTACACACTGTACTGAATCACGATGAATTGGGCAAGGTAAAGGTATTTGCCACGTGTTTCCGAAGGACGTTAAGCGTACCCACATGTACGCACGCACAAACACAATTAAATTGAGTAAACTAAATCGTCGCTAACCTACATGCGACGCGTCAACCAACATAAACTAGTGTAACTTTAATCGTCCGTAAACTTGAAACGAAGCGTCATACAACATAGGTTACTTTAAACAATAAATGTTTCCTTATCGTTTTGCTCTATCAGCCTTCGAGTTTGTCGCAGAGGGTTTTGGAATCACCATATATATATATATATATATATAATATATATATATATATATATAGTATATATATATATATATATATATATATATATATATATATATATATATATATATATATATACTATATATTATATTATAATATATATATATATATATATATATATATATATATATATATATATATTTATATATTATATATATTATATATATATATATATATAATATATATAATATATATTATATATATATATATATATATATATTATTATATATATATATATATATATATATATATATATATATATATATATATATGACCAACCACGGCCCACAAGGAAGCGGCCACACTGGGTTGAATAATCAGCACCATGGTTGAGACCTGACTTGCACATATTTTAAAATTCATAATAGAAAATTTGGATGGCGAAATGAATATTCAATCAAAAATAAATAAAAAGTTAAATAAAAAGATGTCTATTACATAATAAAATTAAATGTTGTGAAGAGTATTCAGTTCTTGGAGATTAGAAAAAATAATTGTTAAAGTGAGAGGATTCAGATAAGATATGGGATAACCTTTTAGGCGTTAATGACCATAGAGTAGGAAAATGACTACGGCGAATGGAGTCCAGTTGAGGACAATCAATGAAGATGTGGTGAACAGATTGCTTGGTATGATGACGGCCAAATTTGCAGATGGGAGGAGGTTACCGTGACATGTAGTGGCTGTGAGTGATATTGGTGTGGCCAATGCTGAGGTGTGCAAGTATCATCTCGTCAGTGAGAGTAAGGCCACTCACCAATGTTCGGCTTTATATCTCTATGTTTCGCCCCTCGCTAATCACTGCCAATAAGACCTGAAGCCTTGTCGGAGAGCAGGATAATAATCAGTTGATGGAAGGCGACCTTGTTTCGTTGCCAGTTACCCCTACGTGAGAGGGGGTCCAACATAGCATGATTTGTTTCTTACGAGAGTGGAGCAGTCGAAGAAATTGTACAGTCGATACCATTGTATATTTAGAATAGGGGACTGAGCGAATCTGAATAAATGAAATGGGTGGTCTTGGTTAAGGAATAAAATTCGAGAGGGCAATCGGAATAGCCATTAATTCTGCCGTAAAAATTGAAGCTTGAAAGGAAAAGTATGGAAGCGGTTGCGGTCAGGAAAGACAGCAGAGTCACTCACACTGTCCCCTGTTTTAGAACCATGGGTAAACAGTGGAGTAAATCCACCGTGAACTGCGGAAAGAGGCAGGAATGATGCATTTAACAAGGCAGCTGGGTGACTAGATTTGGAGAGAGAGATCAAGACCAGGCAAATGGGGGAGCAGGGAATAGCCAAGATGTATATCCTTTATCATAAGAGAACGGTAACACCTTTAGAAAAGGGATGTTGAAGAAGTTAAGAATGTTATAAAGTGTGTTTGCAAATGGCCAGTAAGGATGGTTTTGAGATATCTCTCGCAGAATCGGTGTCAGACTAGACTGTATTGGGGTTTGAAAGCGAGGATAACTTGTGTACATGATGTATTGCCTTCGAAGATAGAGTGGCATCACATTGGATTCAGCTTCAAGGCTCAACTGGGAGGTGGGGGGATGATCAGAAGGCTCCAGTGGAGATACAGATCGCCTCGTTTTGGATAGGATATAACAGGTGTAGTAGAGTTGGGGAGGCCTCACCATGTGCTACGCAGCCATAGTCCAGCTTCGATCGGATTATGGCGATGTAGAGACGTAAAAGGGACTTGCGGTCAACACCCCAAGATTTTGAGGCGAGATGACGTAATAGGTCAATCACTTAATGAAAGGTCGTTTTCAGGAGTTTAATGTGCGATGCGCATGTTAGGTAGTCATCTAAAATGAGTCCTAGAAATTTGACTTGTGAAGCTACAGGATTGGGTGAACCATATAAGGTTACGTTCGCGGGAGGAAGATGGCAGGTGGTTCTTCGACTCCCTTTTTACCTAAATAGTACTACTGAGGTTTTGGTGGGTGAGAAATGGAAGCCATGAGTTACTCCATTGTGGAATATTCTCAATAGGTAGTTGAAGTTGCGGTTCAAGAAATGGCAGCCTGGTACCGGCAATGTATAGCGCCAGGTCATCAACATAGAGAGTAAAATTGTCACTTGGAAAGAAGTAACGATGTCATTGAATCAGAGAGCAAATAATATTACACAGAACACTGCCCTGCGGAACACCTTCATTCAAAGTAAAGTGGCGTGATAGAACAGAAGAGCACCGAACCTGGATGGATCTGATTGGCAAAAAGTATTTAATAAAGAGGGGGAGGAGGTAAATGGGAGCAAAAGGAAATATCAATACAGGGAAAAAAAAGTGCGTATCTAAACGTTCATATGTAGAGAGTCCTGTGTTAACGAGATCAACAAGGATCTTGGACGAGGTGACAGAGTCACCTAGTCATAAGGAGAGGCGAAGATATGTCTAAAAGTATAACAACCGGAGTGAGAAACTGCTTAGAAAGATCATCTAAGTCGGCCTTATTAAACTAGCTACTTGGAGCCAAGTAGATCGAGCAGACAGTAAGGTCGGTGGACAGATTAATTCATGCTGCCACTGCATGAAGTCGTTTGATTAGGGACCGGAGAACAGGGGACAGATTTACTTTTGAGTATTTCTGCACCTCCCCTATCATTGTCACCTCTTTCTACAGGTTAGAGGCGATTTATATTCCGACGGTTGGTAGAGGTCATGATAGCATTGTTCAAGTTCCTGCAAACATATGTACTTTGGTGTACATATGTTTTAGTTCAAGTTCTTCAAAATTAGAATAGTAGCCACGATAAATCCATTGAAGGAAGGTGGCCATGCTATGTTGTTATAACTATTATGAGGTGATCTTTTGGGACGACAATTGTCTCTATGTGGCAATATGAATAAGCCCAAACAGAATTAGAGGAACGTATTTGTTTCCTTAGTGAATCGAAAAAAAAGATATAGATAGATTCTGTTGAAGAAAATTAGCATTTTGTAATCCGTGTGATAAACAAATACAATATAGAGAAATATGGAACTAATGGTTATGTACCATATATTTAATTCCACGTGTTTAACCTCTTATACTTTCGAAGTTTCAGATAGAGGAAATCGCAAAGATTTTCTTCACTCGATCATGTAAAATAGTCTCTTCTAGTGCTTTTAAGTTCATAAGAATACCCTGAACTTGGGATCTTAGAGTAACTACTTTAATCTTGCCTTCCCCGGTTCATTCCTTAAAAAAAAAAAAAGCGAATTGGATTTGGCGAAAAATGCTGGCAACTGAATTTGAACTCGGAATTGACGCAAGTATACCTAATAACCTCGGTTGTTGGAAATTGTAACGATTTTTTGACAAATTTCGATTCTTTTAATTGCATTTTAATGGGTAAAATGTGAATTCTATGTATATTCTGAGAACATTTTTTGAAATGTATAAAGTTTAAACCCAATTAATTGTTTCATTCAAACTATCAATAATTACCCATTTGTACTCAATAGTAAAACAAGTAAAACAAAGCTCTTAGTTTAAAAAAAAAACTTTAGGTAACCAAATGTTCTTTCCAGAAAAAGCAGAAGAATTTTAAAATAGCATGCCTTTCCAGTCTGGGAAATATGAAGGCTGTATAAATACAGAGTATAAAATAACGGGATGAGGAATTTTTACAAATTTGTGTCCTGAAGGATTTCTCTGCCCTCATAATAGAAGAACTATACATAGTTTTGAGAAAGAATAAAAACTACTGGCATCAATATTAAAGGAACGGAGGAAAATATTTCGATAACTGACGCATGCTGTTCTAAAGAGATGTGATAAATTTTAAAATTTTTATCCATCGTTTATATTCCATAACCGTACACTTTCACGGACAATGAAAAGTTAACTGGTTCTATAGTAAAAATAAGGATACAAAGGGGAAATTATTGTAGAATGTGATTTTTTTGTGTAATTTCAAGTAATTACATAAATATATTTTGAAGAAAAAACTCAAAAGCTAATGTAATTTTTGAATGCAAATTAACGTCACCTATTATTGAGATGGGAAAGATCGATAAAATATGACTGACCGACGCATGTGGAAAAGTCTTTTTATTCTCGCAAGATTTTTACTTTATTTTTGTTAAAGTTCTTACCTAAATAAAAACAAGATAATGACATAATCCGACCTACATTAATTTAGTACGATTCATATTAAATTCATGCATTCTAAAAACATGCCAATCTGCACATGCGAATTTTATATTTAAAAATGTTAGCATGTTAAAGTAAAATGTTCCATTCTTAACACGACTAATTTTATCATCACTTTATTGTTTTAAGCAGTTTCAAGATTGAACATGCTTAATAATTAAATAACCTCCATGCATTTTCAGCAAACACCAAAGCCTGTTAAAAAAAAAACAAAAACAAAATGGCGGAAAACCAAACTCAAATTCAATAAGCACCACTACTTATTATATTAAATATTTCTGTTAAGTTCTTACATAATAAGCTATACACTTTTTATATTTAAATACTCAACAATTACAGAAAATAAATTCCAGTCAGATTTTTTAAGTTTGCAAAAATGAATTATTTATCACATATTAATTAATTAAACTTTAATATATATATATTATATATACTAATATATATATATATATATATAATTAATAATAATTAATATATATATATAATAATATATAATATAATTATATATAATATATATATATATAGTATATATATATAATATATATATATATACTATACTGATAATATATATAATATATTAAATATATATATATAATATATATATAATAGTTATATATATATATATTATTATATAATAATAGCAATTCATTACACAAACAAGACAACTAGAAAACAAAATAAAGCTCTCAGCATAATTATTATGAATAAAAACTGGGCAATTTTCTTTCCAATAAAGAAGACAATTTCTTTTATCAACTAATCCTGCCTTTTTTTTTTTTTAAATTTATCGTATTAAAGTTACAAAACATATACCATTGAAATACACTAATAATAATTTAATAAATCAATGAATAATGGCAAAAGTCACATAATTTAGAACCAAAATAAAAAAATAAATACAAAAATTTTTTATAGAATCCAATTTTAATAAATTTATTTATTTATAGAAAAAAAAAAATAATAATAATAATAAAAATAACTTAAGAATTAACCCAGTTTTTATTCCTCATCCAAAAGTTTACTTTTTCCTTCTATTAGTTTTTAAGTAACAATACCAAACAATAGTTAAAAACCACACAAAAAAAATATAAAATAAAAAGAGTTTTTTCCTACATAAATAACGGCCACCAGTATGCGAACATTTGTCAAGGCTCAGAAAAGAGGAAAAATATTGCAAAAGGCCTTATTTTTTTTAAAGAACATATATATATACTATATATATATATATATATATATAATATATATATATAATATATATATATATATATATATATAATATATATATATATATATATATATATATACTTATGTCTAATTTTACTTATTAAAAAAAATATAATATAATATAGATATAATATATATATATATATAAAATAAAAAAACTTCAATCCTTACCTCTATTTTTAAAAACTACTAATCATCAACCTGGATTATACACTACGCACATACAGCAACAAAAATGTAATTTTATTAAGAAGTACATTCAAGCTTACTATAATAGATACATAATAATAATAATAATAATAATTAATTAATAATAATAACAATATTAATAAATAATAATAAAAATGAATAACTATTTACCTTATATTTAAAAAATGTGCTCACTCTCTTTCACACAGAAAAAAGCATTCAAAATTATACTATAAAACCTCAAAAACGTCTTGTTAAAATTATGGGAGATGATATATAATAAAATACATAATAATAATCATAAATATATAATAATAATAATTCTTTGAGCAGTCATATAATCTTGATGTCTTTGTTCATAACCTCTGGCAGTTAATGCATAGGGGATGCATGAAAGTAGTTATCTTATCAATATATATATAATATATAGTAATATTATAAATATTATATTATATAATATATATATATATAGTATATGATATATATATATATCAATATATATATATATTATATATATATTATAATATATATATATATATATAAACCTTAAAAGAATACATAAAATGAAATGGACCCATTTGGAAAAAAAAAATATGAATTATACTATAAGGAGGGGAAGTGGGACAGAATAAATTTTACCTTTATAGATAAATAAAAAAAATAAGAATTTTCAATAAAAACTCTGACGATAAAATAAAAAGAAATTAAAACATATACAAATATATATTATCTATTATATACTTTAATTTTTTTTCTTTTTTTTAATAACAATACCGACCTAAACCTTATAAAGACATAATAAAATTACCATTTCATAAAAAGCATTAAAATATTTAAGCATCCTAAAAAATATATTTTTAATTTTTATTTTTTTATTTTATTTTATTTAAATATTTTAAAGTTTCCTTATTACAATCGCACGGAGTTCCTTAATTTAAAGAATAATAATAATAAACATTTTTCGTAAGTTTTAAAATAACTTTTTTCATTAATATATTACACAGTAGGAAATTTTTTTTTGTTTTTTATTAAAAAAAAAAAATAAATGAAGAAAAAAACGTTTTTTTTTCTTCATTATTTTTTCTTTAATGTGAAGAAACTCTTTCGCTTGGGCTCATCTTTCTTCTCAGATCCCGACGTCGCTGGAAGGGTTTGAGATTTGGAAGGTCCTGAAAGGCCTTCGCCGTCAGCGGCAGCTTGGAAGGACCCTACCCAAATGGACAGTTCTTCTTCATCTCTAGCTTGGAATAGGTATTCAGCACCACTCGTCAATCTACGAATAGGGAACACACAAAACTTATCACAAAGGCATTTTCTATTTGTGTAAATAGTCTTCTAAATAATTTAAAATAATCTTTGTAAATAAAACAATAACAAAATTTGGAACGTCAACAAAAATATCACAAGTAATTTTTGTACTGTTACATATTTTTTTAAACACTTACTATATTTTTGTGTCCCTATGCACAACTCTCATCTCACATTCGATAGTGTTAATGAATCTTATTATAAACAAAATCGGAATATAGAACAAGTACTAATAAAATACCTGTTTTTTTCTTCCTAACAATCTTTTATGTTACAACAAAATAAATAAAAAAAAATACTCTTAATTCAATATTTTGTTCACATTTTTAAAGTTAAATTTTTTAGACTAAAAAATAAATACCTCAGGAAATTTAAACATTTACAATCCTAGTTTAAAAATTGTAAAAAAAAAAAATAATAATTTTCTTTTAAATCGGAATAAGCAATTGAATTTAGATTTCTGGCTCTTTTAGAGGCAATATTGACATAAATTTCAGAGTAAAAGTAATCTCTACTACGAATAACAAAGTATTCAACTTAGAATTCAGTACCAACAATTTCTTTATTCCAGATTATTTGTATATAACACTACCTATGTAAACTTTGTCCAATGCATCAAAAAACAAATTTAAAAGGTCTAACATGTTTTCATTTATTGTACAAATTTTTTTTTCAATATATAAAAAGACATCCAAACTTACTTCAACCGAAGTACGTGTTTCTTCTTGGTGTAATCTTCAGCTACGGATGCCTGACCTCCTGAGACATCAATGGGAGTTTCACCTCTGTAATACACTTCAGGAGTCGATCTACTACCCTTACTATCTTTGTAGAACATTAACCTTGGGCCTCTAAGAACGCAGTACAATTTATCCCAAGATCTGGAAAAAAAAAGAACCCAATGTCAATGAAACAAATTTCAAATTGATATTGCATACATTTTTAGACACACACACACATATACACACAAAGAAACTCATACACCTTATGAAATAATTTCAGTATCCCTACTAACAATCATAAAAAATGTCCTTGTATGACAAGTTTCAGAGTTCACCAACATATCTATCAATAATTCCATCATTTGAGTAAAATGAGTGAAAATATTATTGCAATTGGCATCTCAAACAAAACCTTCATTCTAAACTTACAATACAACAATAATAAATATAGAAAATCACTAAAAAATGCCAATAAAAATTAATCACTTAAAGTTAACGTTAAGTGTCCATTAAATTTTGTAAAGTATTTATTCGTTTCCCATGCAAAATATTTTATACAGTTAAAATAATACACAAATCTTAAAAAAATCATATAACATTATTAAATCAAAGTAGCTCTTTCTCGTAGATATAACGTTGAAACATGGATTCTGATTTTGCTTTCCACTACTTGGAGAGTCTCAAAATAAATTAAACCTCTTACAAGTAACAAAATGAATTTATCAAAGCAAACAATTCAATTTCATACTTTATTTTCTATTTAAGATTATAATTTCCGAGTATTTTGGATTGGACACCCAACAAAAAAAATATATAAGCTAAATAGAGTAAATCAATCAAGCAAAACCACCAAAATCTTTTTATTTCACAGTAAGATAAACCTCTCAAATGTATCTTTCATTTTACATTTCAAAATTCATCTCCTTTTTAAGGAAACTTTCATACCTCTTTCACAAAAATCATTCAACATTCATTCCCTTCACTCTCCCTTTACTTTCATAAAAACTTCTAAAATAAAATAAATAATAATAAATACCTATTGGATGCCTTCTTTGTGGTAGATTCCCATTCGTGCTTCCTAACGAGTGTACCCTCAAGCTGATCTTCATCACCCGATGGACTTGGTCGTTCTACAAACACACAAAAGGGGAAAAATAAGTACTTGTAGTATTAGAGAATATTAATAAAACCCTTATAATATTCAATTTTAATATACTATAGTATATATTTATATATATATATATATAGAGTATATATATAGTATATTATTTATTATATATTATATATATATATATATTTATATACTATATACTATATATATATAATATATATATTATATATATAATTATATAATATAAACTTGAAGTACAGACCACGGTACAGCTTAAAAATTCGTTTAACTACAAATGCCTCACAACTTAAAACATGAATAAAGCAAATAAAAGCTTATCTACTACAACAATGCAAAAAATAAAACACTGGCATTTTAAATATTCAATCGTATGTGCATAATAATAATAATAATAATAATAATAATAATAATAATAATAATAATAATAATAATAATAATAATAATAATAATAATTATTCTTACCTTTAACTGAAATATGAAAAATGGCATAAGAGAAAAAAAAAGAAAAAAATATATGATAAAATGTATATTTCTATAATAACAACTATAACAACAACAAAAAAACAAAAACAAAATGAAAACAATAACAAGAGTTAACAAAGTAACAAAACCACGAAGGAAGCTCAAAAAATATATAATTTTTTTTTTGACACTAGTGCGTCTACAACTAATATATATTATATATATATATATATATATATAATATATACTATAATATATATATATATTTTATATATATATATATATATATATAATTATAATATATTATTATAATATATATTTAATATTATATATATATATTATATAAACTGCTGCTGCTGAAAAACAATATGTGCAAGAAATAACGAAACAAAAAAACTTTTTGAAAATATTTTGAAGTGCCTCCAATTGAACAAAAAAAAAACAATTGAACAAAAAAAACAAAAAAACAAATTCCATTATGCCTCTGAAATATACCTACACCTAAACATGCCACACATACATACACGGCTTCGCCTGTCACACACAAACACCGTACACACAAAAATTAATATTCTACATAAAGAAAACTTTAGCAATCGTAATTAATTAACGTAACAAATGCTACTTTTTTTTTTTTTTGTCCATTATAATGACCATATAAGGGCAATGTGGTACCCCTACCTTCTTTAGACGGAGCTGCAGATGGTATCGGAACAGTAGTAGAAAGAGGAGCAAGCGATGTAGGTGGTTTGGGAGCTACAAGATATAAAAAAGGGACACCCGATAACATTAACATTAGGAAATTGAAATATTTTGTATGAATTAGGTAACAAAATAATCTGATTCTGGCTAGGTACTCAAAAGAATTATATTATATAATATATAGTGAATATCATATATATAATATATTAA